>CM043703.1:39263226-39548226 GCA_023935145.1 Bretschneidera sinensis
GGAAGAAAAAAACATAACGTATGGACGACAACTCATAGCATGCTATTATAAAAAAAACGCGAAGTTAAGGGTAATAGGTGAAATTAAAATTTTTCTATAAATTTGCAAAGCAAATGAAGAAATGTTGAAAACAAAAATATGAAATAGAGATAAACAAAAGACAAACAATTAAAAAGGAAGAAAAGAGTGAAAAATAAAACAATGAGAAATATATAAAAATAATTAAGAAATAATTGATTTGTTGAGAGCTGCGATTAATCTTTGTAATCTTTTTTTATGGTGAAATTTTTTTCTACGATTTCCATAGAGTAGATTTCATAAACTGAATCACATAAATATCTATCTCTATTTTGTTTCTTTGTCCTTGTATTGGCTGCATCCATTTGCCATATTTCTGGTTTATTTCTTTTCTTTTATTGAAAAAAGGAAAACTTAAAATTGAAATTTGTAAAAATGAAATAAGCATATTACTGACACCAATTAAATAAGCATGAGTTTGAGAATAAGAAAGGCGCAATTATTGCCAATATCCAATATGGGTTATCCAGATGGGCTTGTACAGGAACCTTCACAAGTCTATGCATACAAGAAGTAAGCAGTTTAGACAGTTTACAATCGAAGTCAGAAGTTAGATATACTACTCGAGCAGTGAGTCTCAGCTAGCACAGAATGCGGTTAAATTCAAACCACAACACAAACGAAAGGTATAAAACTATTCAATTATGCAAAATAGTAATGAACATAATCAATTTGATTCTTTCAATGCTGTTCAAACCAAAACTATACAATTCCATGACAGCATTACTGCAATATATGGATGGTAAAAATTCAATTGAAATTGCAGCTGTATCCAGCAGAGAAGCCAAAACTAAACTGAAGAACCCAACAACAAACCTTACCTCTCATGATCTAGCGGTTCATTAATGCACCTCAATGCCATAGTTCAAGTTGGCAGAGGTCCAACAGATGAACCTTGAGATCCTGAATTGAAGAAGAAACCCATTGACACCACAAGAACTTAAAGCAAGACACACAGAAGAAACGCAATACAAGATTTTTCCGGAACAAATTCAGCAACCCAGTCCTTCTCAATGTAAAACTCATCTAGCTGTTGGAGTTTTGTTAGAAAAACAGGCGGCAGTCAACTAGATAAATTGTCTAGTCAACTGGACATTAGGACAAAAAGTTTATGTCAGTTTTCCCATATGATTGGATGCCCAACACTTGAAACAGTCTTCCTTTTGAGACATTAATCAAGTCGATTGAGAGCAATATCCAGTCGACTGAATGTTTGTTATTTTTGAAAATTTTAATTCCATCAGCTATATTTTTTCAAAGAGTTATGTTATTTCTTCAAAATCACATCTTTAGATCATAACTCTTCACTTTCTGACTGTTGGAAGTTCAAATGAAAATTATAAATACTTCTAATAACTTTCAAAATAAACTACCTTCATTTTTACAGAATTTCTTCTTCTTCTGAAAAATTATACAACCATCTTCTTCATTGTTTCAAAAGAGAACTCAAAGAAGAATCTATAATTTTTTCTTAGAGATTCTTAGAGACTTTGAGTATCATTGAGGAATATTTGTCAGAACCTAGAGCAATCAAGTAGAGACAAATAAAGCCCTAAAGAGAATGTTAATATGCTTCTCAAAGTTACCAAATTTTTTTTTTTTTTTTAATTCTAAAGACTCTATATCCATAAATTTTCCAACAATTTTAAGGCCTTATTTCCCACTGAAAAGATGGTTCAGAGTCTATTAAAGTGACAAATCAAGATATGGTGAAACTAGATTAATTCGACGGCAACAAGTTCGCTCGTTGGCAAGACAAGTTGATATTTCTTCTTACTACTTTGAAGATTTATTACGTGCTAGATCCAGACTTGTCTTTTGTACCAGACAATCCAAAACTGAGTGCTGATGGAACTCCGCTTAATGTAGAGGATGTTGAAAAGATTTGTTTGGAGAGGAAGAAGTGTGAGGAAGATTAGTTTTATGCCAAGGACATATTTTAAACACCCTGTCGGATTGTCTCTACAACTTTTTCACTGAAGCTAAGTCTACAAAAGATATATGGAATCAATTGGAATTCAAGTACAAGGCTGAGGAAGAAGATATAAACAAATATTTAATTTCCAAGTATTTTGAGCTTCTTATGGTTGACAACAAACCAGTACTTGAGCAAGTCTTGCAAGTACTAATTAATAAAATTTGTTCCTAGAATGTTCTTCCAAAAACTTTTCAAGCGGGCGCAATTATTTCCAAATTGCCTCAGTTTTAAAAAGATTATGGTAAGAAGCTATTGCATGAGATTGAAGACTTCACATTGGAGAAAATTCAAAAATATCTTCATATAAAAGAGGAGTCATGTTTACGTGATAACAAGAATTTGGTTCCATTTGAGTCTAAAGTTAATTTTGTAGATGAGAATCAATCTAAGAATCAGTACTTGCAAGCCAAGAAAAATGACTAATAGTTTAAGAAGAAAAAAAATCCCAAAACAAAAGAAGAAAGGAGCTGGCTTTATTTGCGGAAAAGATGGTCATTTTGCCAAACATTGTAGGCATCATAAGACCAATATAAATGGTAAGGAAAACATGGTGGAAGAGGGACTTATGGCCATGATCTTTGAGATCAATATGGCAACTGAAGAATCTGGTTGGTGGCTCGATTAAGGTGCAATAGTTTATGTCTGCAAAGACAAGTCATCCTTCAAGAAATTTAAGGAAGCGACTGGTATAATGCAAATTGAAAACGGTGAATGTGTCCAAGTCATTGGAAAAGGAACTGTTGAGATCGATTTCACATTCCAAAAATTGATATTATTAATGTTTTGTATGTACATGACCTTAGGAAGAACCTTGTTTCTGTTAACTTACTATGTAAGAAAGGGTTTCAAGTAGTGTTTGAATCCGACAAGATTATCTTGTCGAAGAATGAAATGTTTGTGGGAAAAGAGTATTTTCTAATGGAATATATAAGTTAAGCATTAATAATAATAATAATAATAATAATAATAATAATAATAACAATAGTATATTTTCTGCTTATACTGTTGAGTTATTTGTTTGGCATAGTCACTTGGCTCATTTAAGTTATCATACTTTACAAAATATTAAAAAGTTAAAGTTAATTGATTACAATGACAATGCTAAAAAATGTGAAGTTTGTGCCAAGTCTAAAATAGGTAAGAAACCATTTCTTAGTATTAAAAGAGATTATAAAATTTTATGATTAATATATTCGGATATATGCGAATTGAATGGTATGTGATAAGTGCTTAAATATTCATATTTAAGTCCCTTAATTTATATTTGTTAAGCTCTTAGTTTGTGTTATTTCATCATATTTTATCTCTTTTCTGTGTTTACTGTGTTTTTCTAGGTTTTTGGAGCATTATGAAATTATCCAGCTTAAAGAGCAAAATGTGAAGGCTTAAATCCCACATCTCATATCTGATATCGGTTGGAAACATATTCTACATCCCACATCCCACATCGGTTGGAAACACATTGCACTCATGGAGTTTCTCTATAAAAGCCTCATTTCACTTCATCTTCAAGGGTATGGATCTCGAAGGCTTTGCTATCAAGGGGGGAGAGCGTTTCACAGCAAAAACAAAAAGAAGAAAAAACAAAGAGAAGAGCTGCAAGTGTAATTTCTCTCTCAATATATTTTTAGCTTTAATTTATTTCTTTTGTATTTTAAAGTTTAATGTTTAGCACTTTAATTTTGAAATTTATTTTCATAATCATGAAAAGCTAAAACCTTCATCTAAGGTTGAAGATGAAGCCTCACCATTTGATTAGCATTATATTTTCATATATGTTCGTACGATGCCGACATTTTTGTATTGATGTTCTATTTCAGTTCAATTGTTTGAGTAAATTTTTATGATTGATTGTTTTGTTTATAAACTGTTCAATTTGGATATTCAATGTGTTTCATCCGACAGATACATCGAATCATTCAAATTAAATTGGATATCCACCGTGATTTGTAAATTAAACGGATGCATTGGATGATTTGATTTAATTAGGGTATTCGTTGTGATTTGTATATCGATGGATTCATGGAATTATTTGAAAAATTACTTTTATATAGAACATACATAAGATAATTGCTTGTCGATTGTAGGAACAAAAAATCGTGAAAATATATGCTTTAATTTGGTGGGGTGGATTCAGAAACCTTAGTGCTTTTATTATTTGTTTTAAATCAATTTAGTTTAGTTTATATTCTTTGCACGACACAGTTCGAAATTCGAAACTAGGTTAAAATAGGTTTAGTTTAGATAAAAATTAATTTTCACAACGCAATTCCCTATGGATTCGACCTCATACTTATACACACTATATTGCAAACGACTCGTGCGCTTGCGAGTAATTTAAAACTCACAACAAGTTTTTGGTGCCGTTGCAGGGGATTTGTTTTGTTTGTAAAAATTAATTTTTTGTCTAAATTGATTTTATTTTTCTACTAGTTTAGTTAGCATTTTTGTTTTATTTTTCTTTTTGCAATTTTATTCTAATTTATTTGTTTCTAGTTGCAATTGCCCATTTTGTGAGTATTGTGTTTTCTGTTTTTGCATTTATTTTATTGTTATTTGTTAGTTGTATTTTATTTTATTCTTTTTTTTCCTGCTAGTTAGTTTATTTTATTACTTTTTGTGTGGTGTATGTTTGGTCAGAGATCCCTGAACTTAGAGTTGATACCTTTAGATCCCGAAATAGAAAGAACTCTTAGGAGAAATAAGAGAGCACTTGTTGAGAGAGAGACGATTAAGATAGAGGACAATTTAAGGAATGCAAATCAATCGAAGAATGTAGAGTAACCTAGAGCTTGGAACGTGGACTTCACTACATCCCTTAGGGATTTGTTCGCACCCGTTGCGACCAACCCCTCTTCTTGTATAGTGTTGCCACCAACCAAAGCTACCCATTTTGATCTAAAGCCACATGTCATCCAACTCTTACCCTAATTTCATGGCTTGGATCTTGAAAATCTTTACAGCCATGTGAATAAGTTCAAAGATATTTGTGCCACATTTAAGTTCCAGAACTTTTCTGATGAGTCGGTCTATCTTAGACTTTTCCCTTTTTCTCTTCATGATAGAGCTAGGGCATGGTTGGATTCCAACACGCCCGGGTCTATTACATCTTGGGAAAGCTTGTTGAGTAAATTCTATAATAAGTTTTTCCCAATTTCTAAAGTGAGTAAATTCTAAAGTAAGTTTTTCCCAAATTCTATGAGATTAAGGAGGACACTAACTTGAGGATAAAGATAGATGCTTTTACCAAAAAGGTTGAGGCTCTCGCTGTGGGCCAGTCCATCAATGCTGCCAATACATTCAATGTTGATAGCTGTTCCATCTATGTTAGTCCTATGCATTTAGCACAAAATTTTCCATCTATGCCAGCTTTTGTCAAGTATCCCATGGAACAAGTGAACGCTTTCAATGACTATCAGAAGCAATCGAATGGATCTTACTCCGAGACTTACAATCCAGGGTGGTGGAACCAGTCTAATTTTTTTATGGAAGCAGCCCTTCATCCTCGAATTTCCTCCACCAGTTCTAAGTCATGGTCGCTCAGCCCATCTAGCACCATCACCCGCTTACTAAGCTCCCACTCAAGCGCTAGCATCGGTTTCACAATCATTGGAGGACACCCTCCAAGATTTCATGAAGATGACCGGCCAATCCATCAGTGAAGTGAGGAGTGCGACAATAGTAAACACCCAAGTGATTGCCAAGCTAGAGAGTCAAATGGGTCAAATCGCAAGTCACTTGGGTGAAAGAGAGAAGGAAAAGTTTCCCAGTCAACCCGTGCCCAACCCGAAGGGACAATTTGCCGTTGAAAATTCATCAACCCCTATGCACGGGCAGGAGCAAGTGTAATCGATTGTCACATTGAGGTTTGGGAGACAAGTGGACAATCAAGTGGAAGAAAACCCTGCTATACAGCAAGGGCAAGAATGTGGCAACAAAGAGAAGGGAGATCCTGAGCCATCTACAGCCACACCTACTGTTAAGGATCTTCCTAGGTTGTTTGTACCTAAAGTGCCTTACCCTGAGAGATTACAAGCGCCTAAGAAAGAAGGAAAGTTTGAGGACATTCTGGAGGTGTTCAAGTAGGTCCAAATCAATATCCCATTTTTGGACGCCATCCAACAAGTGCCGTCATATGCCAAGTTCTTAAAGGACTTGATCACTGTCAAGAGGAGGACGAATATCTCGAAGAAGACATTTTTGACCGAGCAGGTTAGCTCAATCCTTCAGTGCAAGCTACCCATCAAGTATAAGGACCCGGGGTGTCCCCTACCATCTCTTGTACGATAAGAGTTAGCCGGATTGAGAGGGCTCTTTTGGATTTAGGAGCGAGTGTGAATCTTCTGCTCTACTCAATCTATTTGTAGTTAGGGTTAGGAGAATTGAAGCCCACATCCATGACGCTTCAATTGGCTAACAAGTCAGTGAAGATACCACAGGGAATAATTGAGGACGTTTTGATAAAGGCGAATAAGTTTTATTTCCCCGTGAATTTTATTGTGCTTGACACAGAGTCGGTTCAAAATGTGGGGATTTAGATATCGGTGATTCTAGGGCGACCATTCTTAGCCACGGCTAATACCCTGATAAATTGTATGACAGGGGTGATGAAGATTTCCTTCGGAAATATGACAGTGGAGTTGAATATCTTTGATATCAGTAAGCAACCACTGGAATATGATGAAGTGAGAAATGTATGCTTGATAAAGGAGATTATTGAGGAGACTGTGGATGAATCAAGCATTGAGGACCCCCTAGAGGCATGCTTTGCTCAGTTTGGAGAGGATTTGGATTTGGATAAGTTACTTGAGCAAGCAAATTCCATTTTAGAGTCTGCTCCTCAGGAGATCAGTGAGACGGATGAGACTGCAGCACCTGAGCCTCCTAAGAAGGAACTTAAGCCTTTTCCGGACAATCTTAAGTATAAGTTCCTAGGTCCAGCAGATTCTTTGCCTGTGATTATAGCTTTATATTTGGTTGATGCTCAAGAAGAGAAATTACTGGATGTTTTAAGAGAGCACAAGGAAGCTATCGGCTGGATTATTGAGGATATCAAGGGGATCAACCCCTCGGTGGTGATGCACAAGATACATTTGGAGGAGAATGCCAAGCCATCAAGGGAACCATAGAGAAGGCTCAACCCAGCTATGCAAGAGATTGTGAGGACTAAAGTAATAAAGTTGTTTGATGCAGGGATCATTTATCTAATCTCTGATAGCAAGTGGGTGAGCCCGATTCATTTCGTGCCCAAGCGGGCTAGATTGACTGTTGTGAAGAATAAGGACGACACCAACTCGTGCCCAAGAGTATTCCTCTAATGGAATATATAAGTGAAGCATTAATAATAATAATAATAATAATAATAATAATAATAATAATAATAATAATAATAATAATAATAATAACAATAGTATATTTTCTGCTTATACTGTTGAGTTATTTGTTTGGCATAGTCACTTGGCTCATTTAAGTTATCATACTTTACAAAATATAAAAAAGTTAAAGTTAATTGATTACAATGACAATGCTGAAAAATGTGAAGGTTGTGCCAAGTCTAAAATAGGTAAGAAATCATTTCTTAGTATTAAAAGAGATTATAAAATTTTATGATTAATATATTCGAATATAGGCGAATTGAATGGTATATGATAAGTGCTTAAATATTCATATTTAAGCCCCTTAATTTATATTTGTTAAGTTCTTAGTTTAGGTAATTTCATCCTATTTTATATCCTTTCTGTGTTTACTGTATTTTTCTAGGTTTTTGGAGCATTATGGAATTATCCGGCTTAAAGAGCAAAATGTGAAGGCTTAAATCCCACATCCCATATCCGACATCGGTTGGAAACACATTCTACATCCCACATCCCACATCGGTTGGAAACACATTGCACTCATGGAATTTCCCTATAAAAGCCCCATTTCACTTCATCTTCAAGGGTGTGGATCTTGAAGGCTTTGCTATCAAGGGGGGAGAGTGCCGCACAGCAAAAACAAAAAGAAGAAAAAACAAAGAGAGGAGCTGCAAGTGTAATTTCTCTCCCAATGTATTTTCAGCTTTAATTTATTTCTTTTGTGTTTTAAAGTTTAATGTTTAACACTTTAATTGTGAAATTTATTTTCATAATCATAAGAGGCTAAAACCTTCATCTAAGGTTGAAGATAAAGCCTCGCCATTTGATTAGCATTATATTTTCATATATATTCGTACGATTCCGAAATTTTTGTATTAATGTTCTATTTCAGTTCAATTGTTTGAGTAAATTCTTATGATTGATTGTTTAGTTTATAAACTGTTCAAATTGGATATTCGATGTGTTTCGTCTGATGAATACATCGAATCATTCAAATTAAATCAGATATCCACGGTGATTTGTAGATTAAACGGATACATTAGATGATTTGATTTAATTAGGGTGTTTATTGTGATTTGTATATCGATGGATTCATGGAATTATTTGAAAAATTACTTTTATGTAGAACATACATAGGATGTAATTGCTTGTCGGTTGTAGGAACAAAAATCATGAAAATATATGCTTTAATTTGGTGGGGTGGATTCAGAAACCTTAGTGCTTTTATTATTTGTTTTAAATCAATTTAGTTTGGTTTATATTCTTTGCCCAATACAGTTCGAAATTCAGAACTAGGTTAAAATAGGTTTAGTTTAGATAAAAATCTATTTTCACGACGCAATTCCCTGTGGATTCGACCTCGCACTTGCGCACACTATATTGCAAACGACTCGTGTGCTTGTGAGTAATTTAAAACTCACAACAGTATACTTACTCGTGGTGGTAGAAGACACTTGATTACTTTTGTTGATGACTTTGTTGGTGAAGTTTGTGCTAAGTTTAAAATAGTTAAGAAACCATTTCCTAGTGTTAAAAGAGATTAAAAATTTTTAGAATTAATACATTCGGATATATGTGAATTGAATGGTATGCTTACTCGTGGTGGTAGATGGTACTTCATTACTTTTGTTGATGACTTTAATAGATACATGTATGTATATTTGTTAAGAACAAAAGATGAAGCTTTTGGCATGTTTAAGATATTTAAGGCTGAAGTTGAAAATCAATTAGAAAAGAAAATCAAAATTTTTAGATCAGATAGAGGTGGAGAATACTGTATCCTTGAATTTTGTGAAGAGCATGGTATTATCCCTCAAATTACAACACCTTATATACCACAACAAATTGGCTTAGTCGAGAGAAAGAATAGGTCTTTAGTTGAAATGGTGAACTGTATGCTAAATGCTAAGTTACCTATTAGCTTGTCGGGTGAAGCATTACTTACTGCTTACTATATACATAATAAATTAACATGTAAGAAAGATAATATTAGTCCATATGAATTATGGAAAGAAGGAAAACCAAATTTAGATTATCTAAAAATGTGAGGGTACCTAGCATACTGTAGGAAATCTAGGTCGGGTTAGGCACCTATGATCGGCGACCCGACCAGCCCATTTAACCATTCATCAAGAGACATAGTTGAATGCATGCAACTCTTGGTTGAATGCATACAAATCTTGGGTGTTTCAGCTTAAAATAACTAAACTCTCTGCAGTATATAAATGTATGTTTACAAGCAAGAAAAGGTTAATGGAAAGATGAATTCTTGAGAGAGAAAGTGAGAGAAGAGAGAGAAATTTCATATTATTCCTTTAGAGATAACAAAGGCTCTTGGGTGATGAAAACAAGTGTGTTTTCCGATTTCGTGATTACACACACGGCATCTAGCGAGATTGGAGATAAAAGACACGGAGAGGAGTCCAAGATACAAGAAGATTTCGAGTCGAATCGGTAAGTACCCAATATTTCGTTGCGAAATTGTTTTATATCGGTATCAAAGCAAGTGTTTACATTCTTTGGATGTATATAGTCTCTGTGAATATAAAACCCATTTTCAAATTGATAGAAAATGCATATAAATTTATAAAACCCGAAATAATGGAGTTTTAATGGTCAAAAATGGCAAATAATTTATTTCTTTTCTATATGTCGTAATTTTCTAGAATAGTGTAGTCTATAGTATGTAGATGAAATCTGGAAAATATGGTTTGCTAGCTCTTAAAGACGAGAGAGAAAATTGAAACCCTAAACTTTGAAAATTTGTCATAAATTGTACGTTTCATTTCTTGATATATGATTTATATCATTGGAAATATTTTTTTAGTAAGCTTCCCAACGATATATTGCACAAATTTTTTGGATATCTATAGAGAAAGATATGAGTCCTGAAATTTTTGGTCATTTTCACCCAATTTTCTAAGTTTGGAGATTGATGACAACCTCCAGAATAGTGTCCCACGTGCCGACAAGAGAGTGAACACACTCCCCTCCACTTTTAGTAATCCAACTGAGATAGAAAGACCACTGCTATGACCAGCTATCGAAGACGAAGCAATTGCCACTGGTCCAGTCACCGTACGACACCGGGATGGTGGTGCGTGGCCGATACGTGTGAACGCAACGAGTAGAGTATTCTATTTTTTTTTTGCTATTTAATTTAACTCTAAACCACCACCAAAGCGTGGCGACAGCTGGCGGATAATCTGGCAGCGCGAAAAATTTCAATTTATTCATAAAAATATTTCTCATATTTTTATATATTTTTTGGGTTATTTAATATTACTTTTTGAATAAAAAATAATTAAATGTTTTTATAAAAAAATTAAATAAATAAAAAATTTCTAAAATTAAGATTGCACATTATTTGAGTGCAACAAATTATTTATGAGTATAGTTTTTTTAATGGGGTTAATATCCAGTGGGAGATCATGAAAGGTCCTAGATTTCTATTTTTCTCAATAGTTAAAAATAGAATCAATCCAAATTGCGTGCACATATATATGTTGGCAGTAAATGTTTTTAATAATCGATTAAGTATCATTTTTAACATAGCTACAGATGTTAATTACTCTAAGATGTAGTGAACTTGTCACTTATATTAGAGTTGTCTGAAAAGGACCCAAAACCTATAATAAATAAACACAAAGATGTAGTGGGATAAAGTAATAGTTCTTGATCCCACTATTTCTAAATTTCTTAAGCCTCAAGTCCTGTTCGAGTCCATTAGGATGCTGAAAAGGAAACTGTGAAGACTACTCTGAGGCAGGAGTAGAGGTTTTTAAGGTCTTTAGTGAACTAGAAAAGGCATAAAAATGTCGTCTTCTCTCAGGAATGCAGACGTACTGCTGTATTACCATAGTTATTCTAAATCTCCGTAGTGCCAGACTTTTCAGTTTTTGTAGGAAGATGGATCCTTGGATGATTAAGACAGGAAATCGAATAATAGATAAATGACAAAAAGAAACAAAAATGGTAGACAATGCCTGAAGCTTGTGTTTTGTATGAATGAATCTAAGTTAATGAAGTGGAACTTAGGTATTTCTTCTATACATATTTTATTTGCATGATGAATGAAATAAAGTGGTTTCATTCTAAATTGTTTTACTATGTTCATGATCATGCAATATGCATGTTATATAATGTATTTAATATATATGAACTGAGTGGGAGTTCTCGGTTGGTAGAGTTAAGATGAATTCTCACTTATGACTGAAATTTTGCGTTGATTGAACTAAATTTATGATGATTGAACTTTTGTACATGGGAGATAATTGAGAGCATAGCCAACTTTTGATTTCGTGTCTTAAGTAAAATTATCACTGAACTAATTTGAATTAGCTGCAAAATAAATGTGTGTGAATAAGGTTATGAGTGTGCTAGTATTTAATTAGTGATATGTCTCCATGTAGTTATTTAGACAATGGCTTTGAATCCTAAGATTGTAAAGGCTGAGTTGGATGGGGATGAAAAACTGAATGGTGAAAGCGTTGAAGTTTGGCACCAAAAGGTTCAATACATCCTTGAAGCACTAGCTGTTAAAGAATTCATCAACTACACCATGAGTAAACCTAAGTGAGGAACTTCTACTCATAATGATAGAGATCATGAGGCTTATGCATCATGGAAAAGGAATGATAGCATTGCTCGCATGGTGATGCTGAGTAATATGCAAGATGATCTCACATATGAGCATGTGAAGTATGACACCGCTTGGGAAATCTTGGTTGCTTTGAAAAAGAAATACGGGGGATTCTCTGCCGAATAGAGGTGTCTCATTGAAAATTTTTACACCTTTAAGAAGTGCCTAAATCATTCAGTTAGGTAACACCTTATTGAGATATCAAACATGATAAAGGCACTAAAAGTTGAAGGTTACCCCTTAACTGATGAGCAAGAGGTTCATGCAGTAATTCAGTATCTACCTAAGGAATGTGATCAAATGAAAGCTGAGATGATGCGTGATGAGAAACTTAAAAGTTTTGATGACATTGTGCGTCACTTGAAACTTGAAGATGAGCACTTTGAGGCTGCTAAATATTTAGGTCAAGCTTGCATTACTGAATTCAACTTGTGTAACGCTTTAGGCTTGAAGCATAAGAAAGGTAAAGAGAATGTTCTAGCACCCAAGAAGATAAAAAAGCGCAAGAGGGGTAAGCATAGTTGTAAGAAGGAAAGACCAGAAATGAGCTACTATAACTATGGTGAGCTGGGTCACTTTGCTCGTGATTGCACTGAGTCGAATAAGATATTACTCTACTTTATTTCTTTGGTTAGTGTTTAAATTTCTAGCTATGTGTTGCTTACTGAATCTTATTCTTTGTGGATTGTAGACTCAGGAGGGGCATGTTGTGTAGCAGGAGAACAAGTAGCATTATGGGGTACCATCAAATTTGACAAAGTGCTCTTTGGATATATGTGAGGAATTACTGTTGACTGGTGGTCAAACTTGACTCCTACTAATGTCTTATATATACTTTAATTTGATAGAGTTGGTTTTTGTGTTTAGTCTTTCTAGGTCTAGCTTTAATGTTATTTACTTTGGTGTGGGGTTGATGTATTATAAAAAACAGACTTCTTTGTTGTGTTGACGTATTAAATGGTTCCAAAACACTTAGATTTGGTTTATCTTTTGTAATATAATCAGAATTGTGGTTATTTTTTATTTTATTTTTATATAATTGCATCTCTTTTCAGTGTAAATTGTTGATGCGAAAATATTTGGTAAGCCAGACTAGATCACACTGCGTGTGAATTTTTTAAATGGTTTGATTAGTGAAAGCATATTAGACTCACTCATTAGTTTTATTATTGCCTACGTGTAAACTTTGTCTAGCTATAAAACAACTAAGAACCATTTGATACAGAACTTAGAACTAAGATCTCATTGTTAGTAATTCATTTAGATTTTTTTGGTCTAAAAGAATTGATATAAGACATTTTTTAAAGGGTTTTAGAAAAGAGTTGTCCGTTCTTTTAAAAATTTTGCAACAAACCTTGTTGCATAGATATAAGATAGGACCATGTTATAAGTGGTTAAATTATTAGTGTAATCTATCTCTATTGAGATTCATTGTTAATTATTTCTCGTATATTTAACCACATACCCTTGCTATCAGTTACTTTTATTTAATTGACTATGAATGGGTTTGATACCTTCTCCAAGTTGATTGATGACCTTAGGGGTCCATTGCTTGTGTTCATGGATGTTCTCATAAGTTTGGGAATTTAGGGTCAAAAAATAAAAGAGTATCTTTAATAGATACTAAGAACACTCCAAAAGGCTGTGGTTATTGATAAATAAGCAACTTGAATTTGATAGAAGCAATGTCCTAAAATCAATTTTTCCTTAGAAAGGGTTAGATCAATAAGTTTCTTTTTGCTCTATGAGATGAAAGATTCTAATCATGTTAGCATATCCAATCAATAAAATGAGGTTAACAAGGTTATTCCTAAACCTTATCAACCCAGTGGGAGAGATACACTGATTCGTGATTCTATTTGAGGCCTGTTTGAGGCTTACCTCTAGAATCATAGTTATGTGGTAGCAACTAGAAAAAGGGTTATTTGTCTTTGATGCGAGTTTAAGAGTAAGTTTTTAAAATCATCTCTAGAAAAGAAAATGGATTAAAAACAATAAAGAAAATATCAGAGTTTAGAGAAAACTAACCTTGTTTGGGACTTGGTCAAACTCTTAGCTATTGTAGATTAAATGAGAATGAGTGAGTTCTCAAGATCACCTAAAAAATGATAGGTGAATGAATTTAGTGAGAGGTAGAAAGCATGTTTAGTGGTGAAAGACTATATCCTACAAGAGGGTGTATCTTGTGAGGTTTATCTCTATTCACCCCATTCTAGTTATCATCACAAGTTTGAGCTTATGAAAGCATTGGATGGACTTTTGAGCTTATAAAAGAACCAGATGGATTTCTAAGCTTATGAAAGCACTAGATGAACATCTGAGCTTATGAAAGCACTGGATTGACTTCTGAGCTTATAAAAGCACCAGATAGACTTCTGAGCTTATGAAAGCACCAGATAGACTTCTGAGCTTATGAAAGCACTAGATGGACATTATGCTTACATTTCTCAATGGAGAATTGGATGACTAAATCTACATGAAACTACCTATAGTTTTTATGTTAGAAGGCCAATAACGCAAAGTATGCCAGCTCTAATGTTTTCGTATATGGCCTGAAGTATTCATCCAAAGGTGATATTTGAGATTTCATCAAAATATGAAAATTTATGAGTTCTCATGATCGATGAGAATCACGTATGTATGTAAAAGGTCCAAGGATAAATTTGGAAATTTATCATTCTCTTTTGATTATTTATTGGCTAGAAATAGAAAGAGGTTGTCAACATTAAGATTGGTTGTTCTTTCATTTTTAAAATGAAGGATTTTGGGGAAGCTAATTATGTATTTGATTTGAAGATCTATAGAGATCATTCATGAAATCTCTTAGTGCTATCACAATAGTATAATTCTAAGAAGAGTCTTAAAAGGTTCACTCTACATAATAGCAATCCTGTAGACATCTTATATCCAAAGACGAAGGCCTAAACCTTGAATTATGCCTGAAACTCAATAAAAGAATAAATAAATTAGAAAAGATTTATATTTCAGTACTAGTGAAAGCCTATTGTATGCCAAAGGCACACTATGTCTGATATTTGCTAAGCTTTGGAGCTAATGATTAGTCATAGATCAGAAGAAGCATTAGATAATGGCCAATAGGGATTCACATATATCATAGCATGATTTGCTATAGTGAAGAAGGTGGTATAGCTTAAGAGGTTCTTTGAAAACCTAGGAGTTGTCGCTAATGTTTTGGAATTAGCGACAGTTAACTTTGATAGTCAAGTTGATATTGCTTACATGTGAGATCCTTTATGTCTTGGAAATACCAAATATATTAAATATAAGAATAACTTACATTGGAGACAATGTGGATCAAAAGAAAGTGGTCCGACAGTATATATTTACACATTAGATAAATGAGTTAAATTTATCCCTAGAGATATGTTTTTGTTGTACGTTAAAAACTTTAGGTATGCATATTAGTTAAATAAAAATATTTATATTGGTATATTAATAACTTTAGTGTTCATTCCATGTATTTTAAACACGTTAGATATCTTATACATGTTGACACTATCACAAATACACACACATATGAAAGTATGTCACCAAGAAGAGGTCAGCTCTCTCACACAAGCGACTGCCTTAGGCTTTGAGATGAGACTTGGTATACTATTTTGATGCTAATGAAAGCAAGATAAGTATATAATGAATGTAATAAATTTATAAACAGTGTACTTCATTAAAATTCGCCTTGACTAAAGTCAAGATGAGGTCTTGAGCCAAAGTTTTAAAAACTTAGACCGATCATGATCATAAAAACCTGGATGGAAACCGGATACGAGTAATTATTAAGGCACTCAAAGGAGTAAGCTAATAAAGAATTCGAGCTAGGTGCATGAGAGCATGAAGATGTAGATTACGACTAGGCTAAGATTCGTATAGTGGTATACAATCTAAAAAGACATAAGCTCTTATCAAGAAAGAGTAAATCACTATAACATGTATTTCATACTACATGTGCTTAGTATGACCTTAAAGAGAAGTGAGTGAGTGAATCCCTATGTCCTCACTGTGTGAGACCGAGAGGCTTATGTAAATTAAAAGCCTAAGCCAGTGCCCTATGTGACTTTCAATTATGTTCTCAAAGGGACAGACTGATGTTTGCTACTTTAGCATGTTTTTATGGCGATGAAACAATTAGCCTAATTGGACATGTCTAGGAAAGTAGTTAGTCTAAAACAAAGAGGCATGAGCATGGAAGAAAGAATATTTTGTTTATATCTACCACATGTATTCATAGGTCGACCAATTATGTCGCTTTATTGAAGCTTGGACATAATTATGGATATATGGTGAGGAAAGTAAAGTCTAGCATAACCTTTGAGGGATTAGCTATGCTATGTCTAATGTAATAAAATAAGTTTGGCCACAACAAGACATTTTTTTTCTAATTTAATTTAATTTTGCTTATTTAGGGTTAAAATCGCTATGTATTCCTAATAGGTACATAGTATTGAGCTCCCAAGTGTAGGTGTACTCACAGGTCGCACGACCCATTTTCCTGTATGAAGTTCTTGAAAGAAATTTAGATGCTGAGGTTTTCTCTTTATCTGTTGAGCGATGTTGAGCCCATCATGTGTGAGTGAGAAATGTAGGAAATCTAGGTCAGGTTAGGCACCCATGGTGGGTGACCCAACCTGCCCATTTAACCATTCATCAAGAGATATAGTTGAATGCATGCAACTCTTGGTTGAATGCATACAAGTTTTGGGTGTTTGAACTGAAAATAACCAACCTCTTTGCAATATATAAATGTATGTTTACAAGAAAGAAAAGGCTACTGGAAAGATGAATTCTTGAAAAAGAAAGAGACAGAAAAGGGAGAAAGTTCATATTATTCCTTTAGAGATAAAAAAGGCTCTTGAGTGGTGAAAACAAGTGTGTTTTTTGATTCTGTGATTACACACACGACCTCTGGCGAGATTGAAGATAAAAAGAGTCTAAGATACAAGAAGATTTCGAGTCGAATCGGTAAGTACCCGATATTTCGCTGCAAAACTATTTACACACACTATAGAGTTCCAGATACTTAAAGAACTAAGTTAGGACCTAGAGCTATTAGAAGTTTATTTGTGGGATATGTTGAAAATAGTAAAGATTATAGGCTCATTGACTTAGATTCTAATTCTATAGCAGAATCTCATTATGTAGAATTTTTTGAGAATAAGTTTTCTTTTGATTTTGTGAATATGGATGAAAATAGTTAAGTTCCTTTGATTAGTAATAATGTGAGTATAGAATCTCAAGAGAGAGATACTAAATTACCTAAAAATCAATCTAAACCTAGAATAAGCACTAGAGCAAAGAAAGAGAAGGATTTAAGTTCAGATTTTATTTCTTCTTAAGCCATAGTATTCTTCGTTGAAGAAGGTAGAAATAATTATGTTTTTAATCAAATTCCTATAATGCTAAATCTAGAAGGTGACCCTAAAATTTTTAGTGAGGCTATATCATCGAAAGATGGTTCCTTTTAGAAAGAAGTAGTTAATGATGAAATAGACTCAATAATGGGTAACATCACTTGGGTGTTGGTTAATCTATCTAATATATCAAAACCCATTAGATATAAGTAGATATTTAGAAGAAAATATAATACTGATGGCTTTATTCAAGTCTTCAAGGTTAGATTTGTAGCTAAATGTTTTAGAAAAAAAGGAAGGAATTGATTATTTTGATACATATCCATACATCATTTGTATATTCACTAAATAGATGTTAAAATTGCTTTTTTTAAATGAGCACTTAACTGAAGAAGTCTATATGGAACAACTAGAATGGTTTGTTTTCCTAGAAATGAGAAGAAAGCGTGTAAGTTAATTAAATCATTATATTGTTTATAATAAACACCTAAATAATGTCACGGAAAATTTTATTCTGTAATTTTGTCTCTTGGCTTTCTGCATAATAATGCTGACAAATGCATTTATTCAAAATTCATTGAAGAATATGAAGTATTAATTTGTTTGTATGTGGATGATATGTTAATCATTGGAACAAACAAGTTGGGTGTAAATGAAATTAAGAAATGTTTGACATCTAGTTTTAAAATAAAAGTTTTGGGTGAAGTAGATATCGTAATAGGTATTAAGGTTATAAAGCATAGTGATGGTTATGCTTTAAGTCAGTATAATTACATTGAGAAGGTTCTTTATAAATTTCAACACTTTAATATCAAAGAGTCATAAAATGCACCTTAACAGTACTTAATTATTAGCATATTAGGGTTGATCTAGGTTTGAATTGCACTTTTATACCTTAACAACTCTAAAGTGTCATTCTTGGATCATTGATCTATTTCGATGCATTTTCAGGTACTTTAAGTTCAAAAAAGATGGAAAAGCTATCATTGCTTTTAGCACAATGACTCAATGAACACCGGAGTGAAGGTTCACAAGCACTTGGAAAGGAGTTTCACTAAATTGCCAGAATTTTCCGTACAGATCAATTATTTTTGTAAATTAAAACTGTATTGATGCAAGCAGAACCAGGAGATGAACTATATATGCTTAGAAAGATCCAAAAGTCTATTTTCTAAGGAATTTTATGGCTCATAAAAATGATTTTTCTAGAGAAAGTTATGGTAGTTTTAGTAGACGAAGGTCAAGCTGGAAGATGCTTAGTGCGCTCGAGCGCACCAGACCTGCGATCGATCGTAAGTGCGCACTCACAACATCCCACATCGGTCAGAAATACCTTGTAGCACACCAAACTGTGATCGAGCACACTTAGGCAGTATCACACATTGGATAGAAAACACATAGCACTCTAGGAGTTTCCCTATGAAAGCCCCACTCCACTTCAGCTTTGGGAATCATCGGGGATCAGATCCAGAGGGCCTTTAGGAGCAAATCTAGAGAGCCTTTAGGAGGAACTTGCAATCGAGATATAAATAATTGAATCAAGATTAGAATAAGGCAATAAACCTAGGGAGGATTCCTGGAACCTTGTTATATCTATCCATCATATTCTTCAATCTATTTACACAATTTGCTCACAACTCAGATTCTTCCATTTAATCTTTTATCGTTTGTGTTAAAGTTCACACCCTCTTTTGTAGTTTACTTGTTTCTTTGTGGAATCGAAACCCCAAAGCTGTGCTACAACTACCACGTTGTACTTTGGACGTAATCAAATTTTGGCACCGTTGCTCGGGAAATGCACTTAAGTACAAGGAAGATTGTCAACTTTTGACATGATGGTAGAAGAATTGTAAATAGTTTTTATTCTCAGTAGCTGTAAATGCGGTAACTTTGCTCCTTCTTTTATCTTGCTGCATTATTTTTTTCCTTCTTTCTTTTTATAGTATTTTTTTTATTATTGTTCTTTTTTCTAAGTTTTGATTTTCTGATTTTTTATTTTGTTTTATTTATTTCCTGTCTGATTCATTTGGTGTATGCTTAGACCGAGAGATTTGCGAGGTAGATTCATTAGAGGACCCGAAAATAGAATTACCCTCTCCGTCCACGTCCATTAGTGAAACCTCGCCTAGATCAAACCATAGTGCACCCCCATTAGAGAATTTAGAGGATTTTAACATGGCCGATAACCCTAATGAGAATGTTGCTAGGACACTTCAGGATTACCTTCACCCTACACGCACAGCCACACCATCATGCATCATGTTTCCAGCCAATACTTGCCACCTAGAGTTTAAAATAGGGATGATATAGTTACTCCCTACATTTCATGGCTTGGATAATCAAAACCCATATGTGCACATTAGAGAGTTTGAGGAAGTAGTTGCGTCTTTTCATAGTCAAGATGAAACTCATGATATTGTGAAACTTAAGTTCTTTCCTTTCGCTTTGAAGGATAGAGCTAAGATTTGGCTATACTCACTTAGACCACGATCTATTGGGTCGTGGACTGAGATGACTCAGGTCTTCTTTAATAAATACTTTCCCCAACATAAGACCAATGCTTTAAAAAGGCAAATCTCCACCTTTGCAAAAAAGAACAGCGATACTTTGCATCAGTCTTGGGAGAGATTTAAGGAGTTATTGAGTATGTGCCCTCACCATGGGTATGAGAGTTGGCGCTTGGTAAGCTATTTTTATGAGAGACTTACATATAGAGAGCGCCAATTTGTAGAGATGATGTGTAATGGTGAATTCTTGGAGAAAGATCCTGATGAGGCCATAGAGTACCTCAATGAGCTTGCTGAAAAAGCTCACACTTGGGCTGGACCTAGTGCTACTGAAAGCACAAATAGGTCACGACCTATAGGGCACCCAAATGGTTGTGGAATTTACCATCTTAGGGAAGAGGATAACCTTAAGGCCAAAGTCAAGATGCTTACTAGGGAACTAAAGGTGTTAAAGACTAAAAGCTCAAAGCCAACACAAGTAGCTAATCATGCAGTGTCTTTGAAACCATGTTTTGTGTGTGGCGGGGTAGATCATCTCGCCCAAGAATGTCCCACATTTGCTGAGATGAGAGAGATGTATGAGGAACAATGTAATGTCTTAGGCATGTACAAGAAGTCTTTGGCACCCTTCTTTGATACTTATAATCCGGGATGGTGAAATCACCCCAATTTCAGCTGGAAGTCTGAAAACCAACAGCTTGCACAAACCTCTGCACCATATCTTGAACCATATCATGCACCTATATCTTCTAGGAGTTCTTTAGAAGACACTTTACATGCTTTTATTGAGGCACATGGTAAGACTAATCAAATACTTGAATCTTTAGTTACGTAGGCTGTTGAAGAAAATAAAGAGCCAAGTGTCCAAGTTAATGAGCTGCTTGAGTGTGACTGAGCGAGGTAAGTTCCCTTCTCAAGCTCAGTCCACATCCTATGGTCAGCACCTGGTGCAACAGAATTTGAAGGAGGTGAATGCCATTGAGACACTAAGTGGTAAGTTATTACACATCCCAACAACGAAAAATTTAGAGAATGTGGACGAAAGCCACCAAGCATACATGATTGACTCATTCATGGAAAAGGTCCAACACCTTAATCCATTGGAGTCCACCCTCACCCATGGCTTTACAAGAGCATATATCGAGCTAGAATTTGTGGATGTTACTGATGACATCCTTGAGGCCTCTCCAAAGCATACAAGCACTGAATTTGGTAGTGAAGCGGTGGCTGGTGCATTCAACCTATGTTTTTCTAGGAGGGAATAAGAGCGTCTGGCTGAAGACGTAAAACTTAGCGCTCATGGGAGGCAACCCACAACATATCCTTTTATTTTTATTGTTTTTCATATTTCTTTTTCTTGTTTATTATTTTTATTTTGTTGTTTTCCAGTTTTACTTTCGTATTCCTTTTCCAGGGACAAATATACGAAGTAGTTCAAATGGTGGTGCATAATTTTAAGCTTCTGTGCACTTTTGGCTATAAATGGAGTTTCCTTAACTTTTGCTTTCACATTGAGGACAATGCTTATTTTAAGTTGGGGGTGGAGGAGGAAACATATTCTTGTTTTTCATTGAACTGCTTGGTGTCATCTTCCCTTTTTGTTTGTTTTTAGCATGCTTGGTGTTAGCCTTAGAGTTTATTCACATGTCAATGATATGAGCTTAATTGAGATAGCATATAGCATTTAGAAGAAATTAAATCTTGCTTCAGTTTGAAAATAATTTAAGTATCAATCTTCATTTGGTTTGAGACTCTAGTTTGTGGTAAGATTGTATGATTAGTCTAAAACATTTAGAGAAGTTTTATATGTGATTACTTTGTGATACTATTGCGGTCTCGACAAGCTCTAGAACTTATTTGATAATCACTTGAGGTGAATTCCTAGAATGCACATTACTTAGGACATGATATAGGCCATTTTTGAACCGTTTGAGCCTTTTAAACCTACCATTGCTATATTTATCGCTAGTCACCTATTTGAGCTTTTTCTTGAAAAAGAATTTGAGCCTTGTTTATTTCAATCACCCATTCACTCACCTTCGTGAGCCTAAAAATATTTTATGCTTACCTTTCTTTTAAAAGAACTTAGTTATACATATTTGTTGAGAAGCACTTAAAACGAGTAAGGATGGAAATATGAAAAAAAAAAATATATCACTACCACAACCTAAGTACATTAAAGGAGATAAGTTGGGGGTTGTGGAAAAGAAAAGAAAAGAAAAAAAATAAAACGGAGGTGAATGGTCTTATGCCAAAATACAAAAGAAAAGAAAAAGAGAAGTGAATTATGGCAAAGAAAGAAGAAAAGAAAAGAAAAGTGGTGACTTATTAAGAGATATGCTCTTATAAAAAAAATGGTTGAAAGAGTTGGGTGTTGAAGTAAGGTTATCAAGTGCTTAAAGTGGTTGTGTTTAAAACTAAGAGATTGAGTTCTTTTACTTGTGAATCCTTCCCATTCTTTCTTAACCTTTACCTTAGCCTAACGTTACAAGCTTATTAAAGACCTATTGATCCAATGTAGTGTGATTTTTCTACAATAGTGGAGAGTGATTTGAAAAGTGAGCGTATGGAGCTTGTTTTTTTGATTGATGTCACGCAATTTATTATGTTTTTAGAGGCCAAGACTTGTATCCATGAATGTTATGCATAAAGTCATCCGTGTGTTCGGATTAATGGATTGTGGTAAGATGGATGATAAGAGTCAATAACGATTTTAAGATTGATGCTTGGATTACTTTTGGACTTAAGTGATATTTAGTGATTCTATGTGCTGCGTATTATGTGTAATTTCTGAGACAAAAAAATGTGAATTGCTCCTTGTTTAACACTAGCATTGATTTACCTTGTTTTGATTCCTACCATAGAATTTATTTCTCATTTTCTCTTGAATTGCTAGGGACTAGCAATAAGCTAGTTGGGGGTTGTGATGAGAGTTATAAAATGCACCTTAACAGTACTTAATTGTTAGCATTTTAGGGTTAATCTAGGTTTGAATTGCACTTTTAGACCTTAACAACTCTAAAGTGTCATTCTTAGATCATTGATCTATTTTGATGCATTTTCAGGTATTTTAAGTTCAAAAGAGATGGAAAAGCTATCATTACTTTTAGCACAATGACTCGATGAACGCCGGAGTGAAGGTTCACAAGCACTTGGAAAGGAGTTTCACTAAATTGCCAGAATTTCCTGCACAGATCAATCATTTTTGTAAATTAAAACTATATTGATGCAAGACGAACCAGGAGATGACCCATATATGCTTAGAAAGATCCGAAAGTCTATTTTCTGGAGAATTTTACGACTTGTAAAAATGATTTTTCTAGAGAAAGTTATGGAAGTTTTAGTAGACGAAGGTTAAGCTGGAAGATGCCTAGTGCGCTCGAGGGCATCAGACCTGCGATCGATCGCAAGTGCGCACTCATGACATCCCACATCGGTCAGAAATACCTTGCAGCACACTATAGTGTGCTCGAGCACACCAAACTATGATCGAGCACACTCGGCTAGTATCCCACATCGGATAGAAAACACATAGCACTCCGGGAGTTTCCCTATAAAAGCCCCACTCCACTTCAGCTTTGGGAATCATCGGGGATCAGATCCAGAGGACGTTTAGGAGCAAATCCAAAGGGCTTTTCGGAGGAACCTAGTGAACTTTTGGAGGGCAAGCTGAGGAATCTTTGAAGCTTTTGGCTTACGGGTCCGAAGCTGTAATACCCCTCAAGAAGGAACGCCATTCTTATGGGTACAGAACTACAATTAAGCCGATAATGAAGATATTGGGAAACCACCTTGGATGATGCCCAGGAGGTGATCTTCCGAACACCCAAGTCTAGAGTGACTTGTATAAGAAAAGAAACAGCAACCAATCAAAGCAAGAAAGAAAAGAACATAAGAAATTTGTTGACGAGGTTCAACAATGTGCATACGTCCCTGTGAGCTCCTCCGAGCTCTCTACACTATCTTATCAATGGAGTTCTTTATAATTAGCAACACCCTTCTAAGAACTCATAGGTTCTTGAAGAATAAAAGAAGAAGAAGAAGAAGAAAGTGATAAGAACTAACCTTGGAATTTTCTTTTCCCAAGAAAATTCCCCTTACAAGCCCTTAAATCCCTTTCTATTATACTCTCTCTTTCTAAACAACCAGCCTCTCTACAAAATCTCTCTTGAGTTTAGTGTATTTACAATCTTACAATTGATCTCAATTCTAATCACAAGTTTTCACAAGTTAAGTCACAATGAAGCTAGGTGACCCTTTATATAATGCACCAACTTCTTGTCCAATCTTAAGGGTCAATATCCACCCTTAGATCTAGAAGACTAATCATCTATAGCCCTTCATCAATCCTTAGTAAAGCTGTGCATTTTTAACATGCCTCATGCACCCTTTGAATTATTGAATCGGTGTGCATTAGTGTGCCTTCAAGCCGCGGCCTAAAACAGGGTAGGCCGTGGCTCAAGGCAGAGCTGAACCACTACACCTTGCATCCATTCTGGGCGCTGCGACCTGGGGGAGGCTGAGCCGCTGTGCACACCTCCTCCAGACTGCCTCCCTTGCTGGAACCTATTGTGCAGAGAACTCAGGATCCAAACTCATCTTGAGTCATTGCATCAACTAACTCCAATCCTAAGTAGTCTGATTACGCCCAAAGCATAACACGATAGTTGTAGCACAACATAACTTTGGGGTGTCGATTCCATAGGGAGACAAGCGAACTACAAAGAAAAGTGTAAACCTTAACACGAACGATAATAGTTAAATGAATGAGAATTTGAGTTTTGTTAATGAAGTAATGTAAATATAATGAAGTATAAAATGAAGAAACAACAAGGTTCCGGGAATCCTCCCTAGGTTCGTTGCCTTATTCCAACCTTGATTCAATTGTTTTTATCTCGATTACTAGTTTCACATCCCAAACAAGCAATTGGTAAATATTCAATCAAAGCACATGTAAACCCTAATGTAATTCCTATGAAGTACTCTTTGTTTTCAATTCAAGCACACATGACCTATCCTATAGATTTATCACGAAATGACAATGTATCTCAATGACAATATCACAGTAATGGACAAACCTAAAAGATAAATCTACCGGACTCAATCACATCCAAACAACTTGACATAAGAAAAGCTTGACTAGACTTATATAGAGGAGAAGGGTGCAATCACTGGATTAAGAGAAAATCTTCTAATTAAATCAAAGAGTAAATCATAACAATGTTTAATAATAAATCCACATTACAACTGAATCAAGAATAAAAAATAAGAACAACTACACCTAGGGATTTATCCATTTGCTTTGCTTGGAGATTAGTTGGCCATGGGGCTCATGCTTGAACACTGTAATGTTGAGCTCTCTCCTCCGTTTCCAGCTTTCTTCGATGTCCTTTTCTCAAACCCTAAGTGGTCTATTTATAATACACAAGGTCCAAGGGTGTTTTAGGATTTAAAATATCATTAAAGTCCTAATTAGGTCATAACTCGGAGAAAGGGATCGTGTGCGCGCCGCACCTCAGCCTTTCCAGGCCGCGGTGCACACGTTTGATCTTGTCTTTCTGAAGTGTTGGAGGCCACGGAGCCCTTGGACCAAGGCCTCGGTGCCCAGCTTTGCTTGGATTTATGGAGGCTTCTGGAGGCCACGGCGCCCCTGGTCTGGGCCTAGGCGCACACTGAAGGTCTTCTTTGTTCTTTTGTGCTCCTTTCTAAAGGCCGAGGCCTGGACTTCTTCAGGTCGCAGCGCACACACTCAAGACTTGATTTCTCTTCATTTGTCCTACAACAACCATGCCTTCACTCCAGTTTGCATTGAAGCTTCGTGCTTAAAGCGATGATAGCTTTTCCATCTCTTTTAACTCAACATACATGAAAATGCACCAAAATAAGTTAATGATCCAAGAATATCACTTTAGAGTTATTAAGGTATAAAAGTGTATTTCAAACCTCGATCAACCCTAAAATGCTAACAAATAAGTACTATTAAGATGCATTTTACGACTCTCATCATAACCCCCAACTAGCTTATTGCTAGTCCCTAGCAATTCAAGCAAAAACAAGAGATGAATTCTATGGTAGGAATCAAAACAAAGTAAAACGATGTTTAGTGTTAAACTAAGAGCAATTCACTTTTTGTCTCAGAAATCGCACATAACACACACACTTAGAATCATTAAATATCACCCAAGTCTAAAAGTAATCCAAACATCAATCTTAAAATTGTTATCGACTCTTAACATCCATCTTACCACAATCCATTAATCCGAACACCCGGATGATTTTATGCATAACATTCATGAATACAAGTCTTGGCCTCTAAAAACATAATAAATTGTGTGACATCAATCACAAACCAAGCTCCATAGGCTTATTTTTCAAATCACTTTCCACTATTGTAGAAAACTCACACCACCTTGGATCAATAGGTCTTTAATAAGCTTGTAATGTTAGGCTAAGGTAAAGGTTAAGAAAGAATAGGAAGGATTAAACAAGTAAAAGAACTCAGTCTCTTAAGTTAAACGCAACCACTTTAAGCACTAGATAACCTTACTTCAACACCCAACTCTTTCAACCATTTTTTCGCGCATGTCTCTCAATAGATCACCATTTTTTTTCTTTTCTGCTTTCTTTGCCATTATTCAATTCTTTTTTATTTATTTTTTATTTTGGAATAGGACCATTCACCTTCTTTTTCATTCTTTTCTTTTCCACAACCCCCAACTTATCTCCTTTAATGTACTTGGGTTATGGTAGTAATATTTTTTTTTCTTCATATTTCCATCCTTACTCCTCTCAAATGCATCTCAACAAATGTGTATAACTAAGTTCTTTTAAAAGAAAGGTAAGGATAAAATATTTTTAGGCTCATAAAGGTAAGTAAATGGGTTATCGAAAGAAACAAGACTCAAATTCTCTTTCAAGAAAAAGACTCAAACAGGTAACTAGTGATAAATATAGCAAAGGTAAGGTTGAAAGGCTCAAACGGTTCAAAAATGGCCTATATCATATCCTAAGTAATGTGAATTCTAGGAATTCGCCTCAAGTGATTATCAAATAAGTTCTAGAGCTTGTTGAGACCGCAAAAGTATTCACAAACAATCACACATAAAACTTCTCTAAATGTTTTTAGACTAATCATACAATCTTACCACAAACCAGAGTCTCAAACCAAATGAAGATTGACACTTAAATGATTGTCAAACCGAAGCAAAATTTAACTTCTTCTAAATGCTATATGCTATCTTAATTAAGCTCATATCATTGACATGTGAATTAACTCTAAGGCTAACACAAAGCATGCTAAGAACAAACAAAAAGGGAAAGTGACACCAAGCAGTTCAATGAAAAAAAAAATGTTTTCTCTACCCCCAACTTAAAAATTATATTGACCTCAATGTAAAAGAAAAAGTAAAGGAAACTCCCTTTGTAACCAAGAGTGCAAAGAACCTGAAAATTGTGCACCAACATTTGAACTATTGTGCATCTTTATCTTTAAAAAAGAAATACGAAGGTAATACTAGAAAACAACAAAATACTAATAAGAAACAATAAAAGGATATGCTGTGGGGTGCCTCCCATGAGTGCTAAGTTTTATATCTTCAGCCAGACGCTGCACCACTCTCACTACTGGCCTCATTGTGGTGCTGAAGATGAGGCTCCATACTTAATGGCCTCAGTGCTAATCTTTTGGCAAGGAATACTTAAAGTCCACCACATGTGGCTCAAGTGTTCTCGATGTTGCCCATTTACTATCAGCAGTAGGGTATTTGATTCCTGTACCCAAGTGACTTCTCTTAAGCAACTCCTCAAAGTATGGTTGCCTTGATTTCTTAATAACTCCTTGTGACTTATCAAAAACATCGACAACATTAACGGCATGGGGATAAATTACAGAATCATCGAAGTCAAAATTATTAGGAGGGAATTCCACAGAGTTAGAATTATCTTTAATGTGCTCATCCTCCAAATTAAGCTTATCAATCATGTAAGTGTCGAAACACTCATCCTCTTCATGTGCCTGCCATGAGACTCGGAAAACATTTACCTCTAGAGTCCTATTTCCAAATGATAATGTCATTAAGCCATTCCTACAATTAATGAATGCATTGGCGATGGCAAGGAATGGTCTTCCAAGTATCAAAGGAATTTTGGACTTCGCATTCACCATAGAAACAGTATCTAAAACCAAAAAGTCAACAGGATGATAGAAATTATCAATTTGCAACAAAACATCTTCCACAATACCTCTTGGTTTTCTTACCGATCTATCTGCTACTTGAAGTACCACGGTGGTTGTTTGACCTCACCTAGACCGAGCTGCAAGTACATGAAGTATGGCATGAGGTTCACACTAGCACCAAAATCTAATAATGCTTGACCACAAGATTTGTTTCCAATTTGGCAAGCCACCGTTGGACAGCCCGAATCTTTATATTTGGGCGGTGCCTTGTTATCAATTACTGCACTTGCTTGCTCCGTTAAGAATGTTGTCTTCTTCACATTGTGCCTCCTCTTGAGTGTGCATAGATCTTTGATTACTTTAGCATAGTTGGGAACCTATTTTATGACATAAAGATGAGGGAGGTTAATTTTAACATGCTGAAGTTGTTCAAGAATTTCACCTTTTAATGTTGAATCTCTCTCTTTAGGTTTAACAAGTGCTTGAGGGAAAGGTACCGGTGGAGAATAATCATCATGGGCCTCTTGTTCCTTGGGGGCTTCATCCTTGTTGCTCAAGTTTGATAGTAGAGTGAGCCCATCAATTTTCTTACCGCTGTGAGTGATTATGGCATTAACCTCTCTAACATTTTGATTTTCAGGATTGGAGGTTTGTGCCATATGTTGTCCCCTTGGATTAGGTTGTGGCTGCGAAGGAAATCGACCTTGTTCTTGAATCGTCAAGAAACTAGTCAACTTGGTGAGTTGACTCTTTATCACCTTTTGTTCCTCTTTGATCACTTGTTGCTCCTCTAACAACCGTTGATTTATTTTGCCCTGCTCTTCCACACTTTTGGCATGTACCTGCATAAATGATTTAAACATATCTTCCAAAGGTACATACTGTTGAGGTGCATTAAATAAGGTTATTTCCGGTTGCCATTGGGTACTAGATTGGGCAAGAGGTTGCATATCGGATCTCCAACTAAAATTTAGGTGATTCTTCCAACCGGGATTGTAGGTGTTAGAGTAGGGTGAATCTGGTTTCCTAAAGGGTGTACCTAAAGCATTACACTCTCCCTTCATCTCAGAATAAGCTGAACAATCCCTAGGTAAATGATCTATCCCATTACACATGAAACAAGGCTCGTGGGACTCTACCCTAGAAATCGGTTCAGGGGCTCTAGCATCCTTGGTTTTTAAGGCTTCAGTTTCATTAGTTAGGGCCTTTAAACGGGCTTTAAGGCTATCCTCTTCCTTAAGTTGATAAATCGCAACAGATTATTTCTCCTAGTGCTTTCCATTGCATTTGGTCCAGTCCAAGTGTGGGCTTTTTCTGATAGGTCATCTAGGAAATATATAGCTTGATCGGGATCTTTTTGAAGGAAATCGCCATTGCACATCATTGCTATGAATTGTCTTTCTCTACTTAGAAGCCCATCATAGAAGTAGCTAACTACCCGCCAACTCTCATACCCATGGTGTGGACAAGAATTCAAAAGGTCCTTGAAACGTTCCCAAACTTGATAAAAGGTTTCACTCTCCTTTTGTGCAAACTTTGAGATTTGTCTCTTGAGGTTGTTGGTCTTATGGGCTGGGAAGTGCTTTTGGAAGAAAACTCAGGTCATCTTATCCCAACTACCTATAGACCTAGGCCTTAACAAGTACAGCCAAACCTTAGCTTTCTCCTTAAGTGAAAAAGAGAAAAACTAAAGTTTGACGGTGTCTACCATATCAGCCCTACCTTGAAAGGTTGCTACTACTTCCTCAAATTCCCTAATATGGTTATAGAGGTTTTCATTCTCAAATCCATGGATGGTTGGTAATAATTGGATCATGCTTAGCTTAAAATTAGGTTGTTGAACATTAGGGGGGAACATAATACAAGATGGTGAGGCCGTTCAGCTAGGGTGCAAGTAATCCTTAAGTGTCCTATCAACATTCTCATTGTGATCGTCGGCCATGTTAACAAAATCCTCTAAATTCTCACTTGGGTGTGCACTATGGTTTGATCAAGGTGAGGTTTCACTAACGAACGTGGAAAGAGAGGGTAACTCTATTTCAGGTCTTTTAATGAATCTACCTCGTGAATCTCTCGGTTTAAGCATACACTAAATGGATTAGAGGGGAACAAATAAAACAGAAAAATCAAAATTAGAAAATCAAAACAAAGAGCAAAGAACAATATTACCGTCTTGTCTCAAAGTTGACAATCTTCATTATACTTAAGCGCGTCTCCCCGGAAACGGCTCCAAAATTTGATTACGCCTAAAGTATAACGCGATAGTTGTAGCACAGCTCAGTTTTGGGGTGTTGATTCCACAGGGAGACAAGCGAACTACAAAGAAAAGTGTAAACCTTAACACGAACGATAATAGTTAAATGAATGAGAATTTAAGTTTTGACAATGAAGTACTGTAAATATAATGAAGAATAATATGGAGAAACAACAAGGTTCAGGGAATCCTCCCTAGGTTTGTTGCCTTATTCCAACCTTGATTCAATTGTTTTTATTTCGATTACTAGTTTCACATCCCAAACAAGAAATCGGTAAATATTCAATCAAAGCATATGTAAACCCTAGTGTAATTGCTATGAAGTACTCTTTGTTTTCAATTCAAGCACACATGACCTATCCTATTGATTTATCAAGAAACGACAATATATCTCAATGATAATATCGCAGTAATGGAAAAACCTAAAAGATAAATCTATCGGACTCAGTCACATCCAAACAACTTAACATAAGAAAAGCTTGACTAGACTTATATGGAGGAGAAGGGTGCAATCATCGGATTAAGAGAAAATCTTCTAATTAAATCAAAGAGTAAATCATAACAATTTTTAATAATAAATCCACATTATAACTGAATCAAGAATAGAAAATAAGAACAACTACACCTAAGGATTCATCCCTTTGCCTTGCTTGGAGATTAATTGGCCATGGGGTTCATGCTTGAACATCGTAATGTTGAGCTATCTCCTCCGTTTCCAGCCTTCTTCGATGTCCTTTTCTCAAAGCCTAAGTGGTCTATTTATAATACACAAGGTCCAAGGGTGTTTTAGGGCTTAAAATATCATTAAAGTCCTAATTAGGTCATAACTCGGAGAAGGGGATCGTGTGCGCGCCGCACCTCAGCCTTTCCAGGCCGCGACGCACACCTTTGATCTTGGCTTTCTGGAGTGCTGGAGGCCATGGCTCCCTTGGACCAAGGTCATGGCATCCAAATTTGCTTGGATTTATGGAGGCTTTTGGAGGCCGCGACGCCCCTGGTCTGGGCCTAGGCGCACACTGAAGGTCTTCTTTGTTCTTTTGTGCTCCTTTCTGGAGGCCGAGGCCTAAACTTCTTCAGGCTACAGCGCACACACTCTAGACTTGATTTCTCTTCATTTATCCTTCCATAACCATGCCTTCACTCCGATTTTCATCGAAGCTTCGTGCTTAAAGCGATGATAACTTTTCCCTCTCTTTTAACTCAACATACCTGAAAATGCAACGAAATAAGTTAATGATCCAAGAATATCACTTTAGAGTTATTAAGGTATAAAAGTGTATTTCAAACCTCGATCAACCCTAAAATGCTAACAAATAAGTACTATTAAGATGCCTTTTACGACTCTTATCATAGTCTAAGGCAATGATTGAACTTATTTAGAGGTTGAACTTTAGTACCTAAATTCGCAGGGTTTTCTTCCATGGCTTCCTTGTCCACATGAATGCATCATTCCATAACATTTTCCCGAATGAAATTGTACCGAACATCCATGTGCTTTATCCTCTCATGGAACACCGGATTCTTGCACAAATGTAATGCACTTTGGCTATCCGAATACACCACAACCTGCTCTTCTAGTACCTTCAACTCTTCCAGCAACCCTTTGCACCACATAGCCTCCTTGATGGCTTCCGTAGCCGCTATGTACTCAGCCTTGGTTGTTGAGAATGGTACCTGATGAGTCTTAAATATTGCATATTTTAGACCCTTAACTTATATTTGTTATGTTCTTAGTTAGTAGTATTTCACTTTATTTTACGTTTTTCTTGTGTTTTGTGTATTTTTATAGGTTTGTGGAGAAAATGAAGCATTTCAAGAGAGATGTGAAGCTTCTGGAGACATTGTGATCGATCGCACGAGATATGCGATCGAGCGCACCTGCGCTCGAGCGCATTGTCAACATCTCACATCGAAATAATTTAAGTTCAGTGCATCTGCGATCGATCACAGCAGATATGCGATCGAGCGCACATGACATGCGATAGATCCCACCTGCGATCCATCGCACTACACTGCGATCGAGTGCACTCGGGCCAGTATCCCACGTCGAATCTAAAACCTGCAATGCTCCGTGACTTCCCCTATATAAACACCATTTGACTTCATAATTCAGTGTACAATTCCTAAGCCACTTTGGTGTTTACCGGTGGACGTCTGTCAGCATTCTGGTGGATCCCGAAGGCATTGCTACCACGAGGGGAAGCGCCGCCCATCAGCGAGTGGAATTTCTCCCATGTAAAGTTGTTTATTTATTTCTTTATATTCAGTTGTTTTAGTTTAAATGTTTAGCACTTTTTATTATAGTTTTATTATTATGAGTGGCTAGACTCTTCAGCTAAGGTTGAAGATGAAGCCCCGCCGTTGTTTGGCGTAGTAGTTCAGATTTGCTTGTACAAATCTGACAATTTTTTAGTATAAATGTTCTGTCAATTATTTGAGTTAATCTTATAATTGATTGAGTTTAAATTGTCTGTTGGATTTTCTTTGTGTTTCATCTGATGGATACATTGAATGCTTTTGGATTAAATTGGATTCCCTTTGTGATTTGTTAAGAGCAGATACATCGGGTGCTTTTGGTTTAGTTGGGATATTCTTTGTTTTTTGTCTTATAGTTGGATTCATTGAATGTTTTGATAGGCTATATTTTTAGAACATGTATGCTTAACTTCGGTGGGGTGGATTCGGAAACCTTAGTGCTTTTAATTATTAGTTTTTAAATCAACTTAGTTTAGTTTTAATTTGTTTTCTAAAATATCATTCACAATTCGGAACTAGGTTAAAAAAGAGTTAGTTTAGATTAAATTATATTTTCACAACGCAATTCCCTGTGGATTCGACCTCACACTTGCACAACGCTATACTGCAAACGACTTGTGCGCTTGCGAGTAAATTAAAACTCACAACAAGTTTTTGGCGCCGTTGCCCGGGAATTGTTTTGTTTGTGAAAATTTTTGGTCTGAATTGATTTTATTTTTCTACTAGTTAGTTATAAAAAAAAAAAAAAAAAATTTGCTTTATTCTGTTGCTTCTGCTAGTTAGTATCTCATTATTTTTCTGTTGGTGTATGCTTGGTCGGAGATCCTTGAACTTAGATTTGACATATTTAGATCCCGACTTAGAAAGAACTCTTAGGAGGCAGAAAAGAGCACTAGTTGAGAGAGAGACTGTTGAGATGGGAGAAAATTTTAATCATCCTGAACATGTAGAGCAACCTAGAGCTTGGAACGTGGACTCCACTACATCCCTTAGGGATTTGTTCACACCCGTTGCGACTAACTCATCTTCCTGCATAGTGTTGCCACCAACCAATGCCACACACTTTGATTTGAAGCCACATGTTATCCAACTCCTACCCTCATTCCATGGCTTAGATCTTGAAAATCCTTATAGTCATGTGAAGAAGTTCAAAGACATTTGTGCTACATTCAAATTCCAGAAATTCTCTGAGGAGTCAGTCCATCTTCGACTCTTCTCTTTCTCCCTTCACGATAGAGCTAGGGCGTGGTTGGACTCCAACACGTCCGGGTCTATTACATCTTGGGAAAACCTGCTTAGCAAATTTTATCATAAGTTTTTCCCAATGTCTAGAGTGAATGAGTGTCGAAAGGAGATTAGTTCTTTCACTCAGGACGAGGATGAGAAGTTCTTTGAAAGCTGGGAGCGCTTTAAAGAGTTACTGATCAGATGCCCTCCACATGGATACGAGAAGTGAAGACTCGTTCAATTCTTCTACCAAGGGTTGACTCAACCCAACCGTAGCATGATCGAGTCTATGAATGGGGGGGCATTCTTGAGTCTGACAGGAGACGAAGCATATATGGCATTGGACAAGTTGTCCGACAACTCACAGCAGTGGGATTTTTCAAGCTGTCGAGATAAGTCCATTCGTGCTCCTAAGAGGGGAGGCATCTATGAGGTCAGGGAGGACGCTGATCTAAGGATAAAATTAGATGCCCTCACCAAGAAGATTGACACTCTCACTGTGAGCCAATCCATCAATGCTGCCAACACATTCAATGTTGAAAGCTGTTCCATCTGTGCTAGTCCCATGCATCTAGCATAGAATTGCCCATCAATGCCGGCTTGTGCCGAGTATCCTATGGAACAAGTAAATGCTTTTAATGACTTTCGAAGGCAGTCAAATGGATCGTACTCTGAGACGTACAATCCAGGGTGGCGGAACCACCCAAATTTTTCATGGAGGCAGAACCAACCAATGAATCAGGGAGGAGCCTCTCATCATGCTCAAAATCAATATCCTCCCGGATTTGCCCCATAAATTCCTAATCATGGTCGTTCTGCCCATCCAGCACCTTCACCTGCTTACCACGCACCCACCCAAACACCAGCGCCAGTTTCACAGTCGCTTGACGACACTCTTAAGGAGTTCATGAAGGCGACTAGCCAAAATATGAGTGATATGAGGAGTGCAACAGTGGTAAACACCCAAGAAATTGCCAAGCTGGAGAGTCAAATAGGGCAAATTGCAAGTTACTTGGGTGAGAGAGAGAAAGGAAAGTTCCCCAGTCAGCCCGTGCAAAACCCAAAAGGATAATTTATGGTTGAGAGTTCATCAACTCCTACGCACGGGGAGGAACAAGTGCAGCCGATTGTCACACTGAGGTCTGGGAGACAAGTGCACAATCGAGTGGAAGAGAGCCCTGCTATACAGCAAGGGCAAGGGAGTGGCAACACAGAGAAGAGAGATGCTGAGCCATCTACAGCCACACCTACTGAGAAAGACCCTCCTAGGTCGTTTGTACCTAGAACGCCCTACCCCGAGAGATTACAGGCGCCCAAGAAAGGAGGGAAGTATGAGGAAATTCTGGAGGTATTCAAGCAAGTCCAAATCAATATCCCATTTTTGGATGCCATCCATCAAGTGCCATCATATGCCAAGTTTTTAAAGGACTTGGTCACTATTAAGAGGAGAACGAATGTCTCAAAGAAGGCATTTTTGACCGAGCAGGTCAGTTCAATCCTTCAGTGCAAGCTACCCATCAAGTATAAGGACCCGAGGTGTCCTACCATCTCTTGCACGATAGGAGTCAGCCATATTGAGAGGGCCCTTTTGGATCTAGGGGCGAGTGTGAATCTTCTGCCCTACTTGGTCTATATGCAGTTGGGGTTAGGAGAATTGAAGCCCACATCCACAACACTTCAATTGGCTGACAGGTCAGTGAAAAGACCACGGGGGATAGTTGAGGACGTTTTGATAAAAGTGGATAAGTTCTATTTCCCCATGGATTTTATTGTGCTTGACACAGAGCCGGTTCAGAATGTAGGGATTCAAATACCGGTGATTCTAGGGCGACCATTCTTAGCCACGGCTAACGCCCTAATCAATTGTAGGACAGGGGTGATAAAGATCTCCTTCAGAAATATGACAGTGGAGTTGAACATTTTTGATATCACTAGGCAACCACTGGAATATGATGAAGTGAGAGATGTATGCTTGATAGAGGAGATTCTTGAGGATACTGTGGATGAATCAAGCATTGAGGATCCCATGGAGGCATGCTTTGCTCACTTTGGAGAGGACTTGGGTTTAGATAAGTTACTCGAGGAAGTAAATGCCATTTTGGAGTTTGATCCTCAAGAAAGCAAGGAGGAGGAGGAGAAGGTGTCACCAGAACCTCAAAAGAAGGAACTTAAGCCTTTACCGGATAATCTTAAGTATAAGTTCCTGGGTCCAGCATACTGTTTGCCTGTGATAATAGCTTCAGATTTGGGAGAGGCTCAAGAGGAGAAATTATTAGATGTTTTAAGAGAGCACAAGGAAGCTATCGGCTGGACCATTGAGGATATTAAGAGAATCAACCCCTCGGTGGTGATGCACAGGATACATTTGGAGGAAGATGCTAAGCCATCGAGGGAGCCGCAAAGAAGGCTCAACCCTGCTTTGCAAGAGGTTGTGAGGGCGAAAGATATTAAGCTGTTAGAGGCAGGGATCATTTATCCCATCTCTGATAGCAAGTGGGTGAGCCAGATTCCAGTCATGCCCAAACGTGCTGAATTTATGGTAGTAAATAAAGACAACGAGTTGGTTCCAAATCGAGTGCAGTCAAGATGGAGAAAGTGTCTAGACTACCGTAAATTGAATGCTGCCACTAGGCCTGATCATTTTCCATTCCCATTTATTGATCAGATGGTGGAGCACTTAGTTGGGCATGTTTACTAATGTTGGGTCTGGCTGAAGATGTTAAACTTAGCGCTCATGGGAGGCACCCCACAGATTATCTTTTCTTTTGTTTATTTATTATTTCGCATTTTTATGATTAATGTTTGTTTCCAGTATTTTTTGTTTTCCAGTTTTTATTTTTCAGGGACAAAGCGTACTTCAGTTCAAGTTTGGGGGTATGCTATGAGCCATACCAGTCCAGATAGTTCTCCATATCTCAGGTCAGCTCTTTCCATATTAGTCACACATTGGGGTCAATGTGTAATTTAAGTTTGGGGGTATGGGAGACACATCACACACTTTGTCCTAATTTGTTGTCTTTTCGTCATAGAGATAAATGCATGCTCATGTTATCGTGAAATTTTAGTTGATCTAAACATTTTCTGTGATGTGATGTCATTGGTGAGCTTAACATTTTGAACACATGATCTGGTGATAAATTTTTAAAATTTAGTTACTTACTTTTGGCATTTTGAGAATTCACATGTTTGATATAATCTAACACGAGCACATTAGCACAAATTATGTGAGGTATGACATGTGATTTTAATGTGTATTTTTCCTTATCTTAACTGAAACTGGATGACTTGTTGGATGAACTCTTGGGCATAGGAAAATGTGATAAAAAAAATAATAATTAAAATTATCAATAAATTTTTCGCTGAGTAACTGGACCTCTTGCCTCAGTAAACAGTGAGTGTTCACGTCAAAAGGTGGAATTTTGCTTGGTAATATTCAGGTCGGTTTAATTTCGTAGCCTTTTTGACTCGAGTTAGTAAGTCCTTAGGGGTGTCTTTACACCTAATGCCCTAAAACCATCTGGTTTGGGAGTCATTGACTCAACACTCGCTACATGGGTCAATTAGAAAGCTTAAAGGAACTAAATATAGTCGTGCCTTATTAAAAAAAAAAAAAGGAGAAAAAAGAATAAAATAAAAATTATGCCTTTTCGTTCATTTTTGATGGGAAATTCGGTGAATCTTGAGACATGGAGACCTTACACATTAGAGTTACTTGGAAGCTTCATTTTTATATGCTAATTCACCTTACACTGATTCAAGCTTGTGATGCCTTATCCTGCCTTTTGTAAGTAATTATATTTTAACATTTCTATTCATTGCGAAGATGAGTTTACCTTTTTAAGCTTGCTTATGAATGAATATCATGGTGATGTGTGCTCCTTAAATTTTTGGATACCATGAGTGATGACTTTATCTTTATGTTCTTTGTGAAAGTATATTTTTTAATCTAAACTAACTCTATCTTAACCTAGTTCCGAATTTTGAATGATAATTTGCAAAATAAATTAAAACTAAATTAAATTGATTTTAAAACTAATAATAAAAAGCACTAAGGTTTCCGAATCCACCCCACCGAAGTTAAGCATACATGTTCTAAAAATATAGCCTATCAAAACATTCAATGAATCCAACTATAAGACAAAAAACAAAGAATATCCCAACTAAACCAAAAGCACCCGATGTATCCGCTCTTAACAAATCACAAAGGGAATCCAATTTAATCGAAAAGCATTCAATGTATCCATCAGATGAAACACAAAGAAAATCCGACAGACAATTTTAACTCAATCAATTATAAGATTAACTCAAATAATTGACAGAACATTTATACTAAAAATTGTCAGATTTGTACAAGCAAATCTGAACTACTACGCCAAACAACGGCGAGGCTTCATCTTCAACCTTAGCTGAAGAGTCTAGCCACTCATAACTATAAAACTATAATAACAAGTGCTAAACATTTAAACTAAAACAACTAAATATAAAGAAATAAATAAACAACTTTACATGGGAGAAATTCCACTCGCTGCCGGGCGGCGCTTCCCCTCGTGGTAGCAATGCCTTCGGGATCCACCAGAATGCTGACGGACGTCCACCGGTAAACACCAAAGTGGCTCAGAAATTGTACATTGAATTATGAAGCCAAATGGTGTTTATATAGGGGAAGTCACGGAGCACTGCAGGTTTCAGATTCGATGTGGGATACTGGCCCGAGTGCGCTCGATCGCAGAATGGTGCGATCGATCGCATTTGCGCTCGATCGCATGTCTCGTGCGCACGATCGCATGTGCGCTCGATCGCAGACGCACTGAACAGCAACTATTTCGATGTGGGATGTTGGCCTTGCGCTCGTTCATAGGCAGGTGCGCTCGATCGCATATCTCGTGCGATCGAGCACAATATCTCCAGAAGCTTCAAATCTCCTGAAATGCTTCATTTTCTCCACAAACCTGTAAAAATACATAACACAAGAAAAACGTAAAATAAAGTAAAATACGACTAACTAGGAGCATAACAAATATAAGTTAAGGGTCTAAAATATGCAATATTTAAGACTGATCAAATACCCCCAAACTTATATTTTGCTAGTCCCTTAGCAAAACAAAATAAAAGACTCAATGAAAAACAAAGAACATAAAGATAAAGTCATCACTCATGGTATCCAAAAATTTAAGGAGCACACATCACCATGATATTCATTCATAAGCAAGCTTAAAAAGGTAAACCCATCTTCGCAATGAATAGAAATGTTAAAATCTAATTACTTACAAAAGGCAGGATAAGGCATCACAAGCTTGAATCAGTGTAAGGTGAATTAGCATATAAAAATCAAGCTTCCAAGTAACTCTAATGTGTAAGGTCTCCATGTCTCAAGATTCACCGAATTTCCCATCAAAAATGAACGAAAAGGCATAATTTTTATTTTATTCTTTTTTCACCTTTTTTTTTTTTAATAAGGCACGGCTATATTTAGTTCCCTTAAGCTTTCTAATTGACCCATGTAGCGAGTGTTGAGTCAATGACTCCCAAACCAGATGGTTTTAGGGCATTACGTGTAAAGACACCCCTAAGAACTTACTAACTCGAGTCAAAAAAGCTACGAAATTAAACCGACCTTAATATTACCAAGCAAAATTCCACCTTTTGACGTGAACACTCACTGCTTACTGAGGCAAGAGGTCCAGTTACTCAGTGAAAAGTTTATTGGTACTTTTTTTTTTTAATATTTTCCTATGCCCAAGAGTTCATCCAACAAGTCATCCAGTTTCAGTTAAGATAAGGAAAAATACACATTAAAATCACATGTCATACCTCACATAATTTGTGCTAATGTGCTCGTGTTAGATTGGATCAAATATGTGAATTCTCAAAATGCCTAAAGTAAGTAACTGAATTTTAAAAATTTATCACCAGATCATGTGTTCAAAATATTAAGCTCACCAAAGACATCACATCACAGAAAATGTTTAGATCAACTAAAATTTCACGATAACATGAGCATGCATTTATCTCTATGACGAAAAGACAACAAATTAGGACAAAGTGTGTGATGTGTCTCCCATACCCCCAAACTTAAATTACACATTGACCCCAATGTGTGACTAATATGGAAAGAGCTGACCTGAGATATGGAGAACTATCTGGACTGGTATGGCTCATAGCATACCCCCAAACTTGAACTGAAGTACGCTTTGTCCCTGAAAAATAAAAACTGGAAAACAAAAAATACTGGAAACAAACATTAATCATAAAAATGCGAAATAATAAATAAACAAAAGAAAAGATAAGCTGTGGGGTGCCTCCCATGAGCGCTAAGTTTAAAGTCTTCAGCCAGACTCTCCCTAGAATACTACACTCAATCTGAGTAACTAGGATCCTCCAACAGTATCGTCTCAATATCCGGACTCCTCAACTCTAAGAATGGTTTTAGCCTCTGTCCATTTACCTTGAAAGTATTACCATTCTTAGGATCCTCAATCTCGATGGCCCCATGAGGAAAAACTGATCGAATAATGAATGGGCCTGACCATCGGGATTTGAGCTTGCCTGGAAAAAGATGCAGGCGCGAATTATAAAGAAGAACTTTCTGACCCGGCTCAAAAGCTCGTCTCAAAATGTTTTGGTCATGAGTCTTCTTCATTTGTGCTTTGTATGATCGGGCACACTCATATGCATCATTCCGCAGCTCCTCCAATTCATTAAGTTGGAGCTTCCGTTGTGAGCCAGCCTTGGAAAGATTGAAATTTAGTTGCTTGACAGCCCAATACGCACGATGCTCTAATTCAACCAGAAGGTGACATGCCTTTCCGTATACAATGCGATAGGGAGACATGCCAATTGGCGACTTGAAGGCTGTCCGATATGCCCACAGTGCATCTGTCAATCGCAGAGACCAATCTTTTCTATTAGGGTTCACAGTCTTTCCAAAATTTGTTTGATCTCGCGATTTGAAATTTCCACTTGACCACACGTCTGTGGGTGATATGGGGTGGCAACTTTGTGCGTGATACAATACTTCTTCATCAACTGCTCAAAGATCTTGTTGCAAAAGTGCTTACCTCCATCACTTATGATTGCTCGAGGCGTACCAAAACGAGCAAAAATAGTGTCTTTCAAGAACTGGACCACAACTCTATGGTCATTGGTCTTGCACGCAACGGCCTCCACCCACTTGGACAGATAGTCCACAGCAACTAGAATGTATAAGTAGCCAAAGGAGTTTGGGAATGGTCCCATGAAATCAATGCCCCACACATCAAAAATCTCAACAATCAGAATAGGGTTGAGGGGCATCATATTTCTCCTAGAAAGACTCCCTAGCTTTTGGCAACGCTCACAAGATATACAGTAGGTGTGAGAGTCCCGGAACAGGGTAGGCCAATAAAATCCACACTGCAAAATCTTTGCAGCGGTCTTGTTAGCACTAAAATGGCCTCCATATGCATGATCATGACAAAAGGCGATGATACTAGATTGGTCATGCTCAGGAATACACCGTCTAATGATCTGATCAGGACAATACTTGAACAGGTAAGGATCGTCCCAGAAAAAGTGTTTTACCATGGCCAAAAATTTTGATTTATCTTGCCTCCCCCAATGCAAGGGCATGTGTCCGGTGACAAGATAGTTCACTATGTCAGCAAACCATGGTGCGGGACTGTGAGCAATGTGCATCAATTGCTCATCAGGAAAGGTCTCAGAAATGGGAGTGGCAGCCTCATTGTATTCCACAATCAATCTAGACAAATGGTCCGCCACCACATTTTCCGAACCTTTCTTATCCCGAATCTCAATGTCGAACTCTTGAAGTAGCAAGATCCATCGGATAAGAAGAGATTTAGCATCGTTTTTAGAGAAAAGATACTTCAATGCAGCATGGTCCGAGTAGATAATGACTTTAGATCCTAACAAGTAGGATCTGAACTTGTCTAATGCAAAAACGACTGCAAGCAACTCCTTCTCAGTGGTAGAGTAATTGAGTTGTGCGTCGTTTAGAGTTCGACTTGCATAATAGATAGCATGGGGAAGTTTATCAACACGCTGCCCCAAAACAACTCCAACAGCATAATCTGATGCGTCACGCATAATCTCAAAAGGCACATCCCAGTTAGGTGGCTGAATAATGGGTGTGGACGTCAGAATCTTCTTCAGATCCCCAAATGCTTTCTTACAATCCTCATCAAATAGAAATGGGGCATCTTTTTGCAACAACTTGCACAAGGGCCTGGCGATCTTGCTGAAATTCTGGATAAATCGCCTATAGAAACCTGCATGGCCCAGAAAAGATCGAATCTCTTTCACCGTATGTGGGGGTGGAAGGCTGAAAATCAAATCCACCTTCGCTTTATCAACCTCAATCCCTCGATGAGATACGATATGCCCCAGTACAATTCCTTGCTTGACCATAAAATGGCACTTCTCCCAATTAAGCACCAGGTTCTTCTCCTTGCACCGTACCAAAACCAACGAGAGACGGTGCAGGCACTCCTCCAATGTTGAACCGAAGACAGAGAAGTCGTCCATGAAAATCTCCAAGAACCGCTCTACCATGTCAGAGAATATACTGACCATGCACCGCTGAAAAGTGGCGAGTGCATTGCATAACCCAAAGGGCATGGGACGGTAGGCGAAGGTCCCAAAGGGACAGGTAAATGTCGTCTTCTCCCTAATCTTCGGGGTCCATGGGGACCTGGTTATATCCAGAATAACCATCCAAAAAGCAATAATACTCGTGCCCAGCCAAATGCTCCACCATCTGATCAATAAATGGAAGTGGAAAGTGATCCTTCCTTGTGGCACTGCTCAGCTTACGGTAGTCTATACACACTCTCCACCCAGACTGCACACGAGTTGGCACCAACTCGTCGTCCTTATTCTTTACTACCGTTAACCCAGCTCGCTTGGGCACGACATGAATGGGGCTCACCCACTTGCTATCAGAGATGGGATAAATGATCCCTGCATCTAACAGCTTATTAACCTCTGCCCTCACAACCTCTTGCATAGCAAGGTTGAGCCTTCTTTGCGGCTCCTTCGATGGCTTAGCATCTTCCTCCAAATGTATCCTGTCCATCACCACCGAGGGGCTGATTCCCTTAATATCCTCAATGGTCCAGCCGATAGCTTCCTTGTGCTCTCTTAAAACATCTAATAATTTCTCCTCTTGAGCCTCTCCCAAATCTGAAGCTATTATCACAGGCAAACAGTATGCTGGACCCTGGAACTTATACTTAAGATTATCTGGTAAAGGCTTAAGTTCCTTCTTTTGAGGTTCTGGTGACACATTCTCCTCCTCCTCATTGCTTTCTTGAGGATCAGACTCCAAAATGGCATTTACTTCCTCGAGTAACTTATCTAAACCCAAGTCCTCTCTAAAGTGAGCAAAGCATGCCTCCATGTGATCCTCAATGTTTGATTCATCCACAGTATCCTCAAGAATCTCCTCTATCAAGCATACATCTCTCACTTCATCATATTCCAGTGGTTGCCTAGTGATATCAAAAATGTTCAACTCCACTGTCATATTTCCGAAGGAGATCTTCATCACCCCTGTCCTACAATTGATTAGGGCGTTATCCGTCGCTAAGAATGGTCGCCCTAGAATCACCGGTATTTGAATCCCTACATTCTGAACCGGCTCTGTGTCAAGCACAATAAAATCCACGGGGAAATAGAACTTATCCACTTTTATCAAAACGTCCTCAACTATCCTCCGTGGTCTTTTCACTGACCTGTCAGCCAATTGAAGCATCGTGGATGTGGGCTTCAATTCTCCTAACCCCAACTGCATATAGACTGAGTAGGGTAGAAGATTCACACTCGCCCCTAGATCCAAAAGGGCCTTCTCAATATGGCTGACTCCTATCGTGCAAGAGATGATAGGACACCCCGGGTCCTTATACTTGATGGGTAGCTTGCACTGAAGGATTGAACTGACCTGCTCGGTCAAAAATGCCTTCTTTGGGACATTCGTCCTCCTCTTAATAGTGACCAATTCCTTTAAAAACTTGGCATATGATGGCACTTGATGGATGGCATCCAAAAATGGGATATTGATTTGGACTTGCTTGAATACCTCCAGAATTTCCTCATACTTCCCTCCTTTCTTAGGCGCCTGTAATCTCTCGGGGTAGGGCGCTCTAGGTACAAACGACCTAGGAGGGTCTTTCTCAGTAGGTGTGGCTGTAGATGGCTCAGCATATCTCTTCTCTGTATTGCCACTCCTTGCCCTTGCTGCATAGCAGGGCTCTCTTCCACTCGATTGTCCACTTATCTCCCAGACCTCAGTGTGACAATCGACTGTACTTGTTCCTCCCCGTGCGTAGGAGTTGATGAACTCTCAACCATAAATTGTCCTTTTGGGTTTTGCACGGGCTGACTGGGGAACTTTCCTTTCTCTCTCTCACCCAAGTGACTTGCAATTTGCCCTATTTGACTCTCCAGCTTGGGTGTTTACCACTGTTGCACTCCTTATATTTCTCATATTTTGGCCAGTCGCCTTCATGAACTCCTTAAGAGTGTCCTCAAGCGACTGTGAAACTGGCGCTGGTGTTTGGGTAGGTGCGTGGTAAGCAGGTGAAGGTGCTGGATGGGCAGAACGACCATGATTAGGAATTTGTGGGGCAAATCCGGGAGGATATTGATTTTGAGCATGATGAGAGGCTCCTCTCTGATTCATTGGTTGGTTCTGCCTCCATGAAAAATTTGGGTGGTTCCGCCACCCTGGATTGTACGTCTCAGAGTACGATCCATTTGACTGCCTTCGAAAGTCATTGAAAGCATTTACTTGTTCCATAGGATACTCGGCACAAGCCGGCATTGATGGGCAATTCTGTGCTAGATGCATGGGACTAGCACAGATGGAACAGCTTTCAACATTGAATGTGTTGGCAGCATTGATGGATTGGCTCACAGTGAGAGCATCAATCTTCTTGGTGAGGGCATCCAATTTTATCCTTAAATCAGCGTCCTCCCTGACCTCATAGATGCCTCCCCTCTTAGGAGCACGAATGGACTTATCTCGACAGCTTGAAAAATCCCACTGCTGTGAGTTGTCGGACAACTTGTCCGACGCCATATATGCTTCGTCTCCTGTCAGACTCAAGAATGCCCCCCCATTCATAGACTCGATCATGCTACGGTTGGGTTGAGTCAACCCTTGGTAGAAGAATTGAACGAGTCTCCACTTCTCGTATCCATGTGGAGGGCATCTGATCAGTAACTCTTTAAAGCGCTCCCAGCTTTCAGAGAACTTCTCATCCTCGTCCTGAGTGAAAGAACTAATCTCCTTTCGACACTCATTCACTCTAGACATTGGGAAAAACTTATGATAAAATTTGCTAAGCAGGTTTTCCCAAGATGTAATAGACCCGGACGTGTTGGAGTCCAACCACGCCCTAGCTCTATCGTGAAGGGAGAAAGGGAAGAGTCGAAGATGGACTGACTCTTTAGAGAAGTTCTGGAATTTGAATATAGCACAAATGTCTTTGAACTTCTTCACATGACTATAAGGATTTTCAAGATCTAAGCCATGGAATGAGGGTAGGAGTTGGATAACATGTGGCTTCAAATCAAAGTGTGTGGCATTGGTTGGTGGCAATACTATGCAGGAAGATGAGTTAGTCGCAACGGGTGCGAACAAATCCCTAAGGGATGTAGTGGAGTCCACGTTCCAAGCTCTAGGTTGCTCTACATGTTCAGGATGATTAAAATTTTCTCCCATCTCAACAGTATCTCTCTCAACTAGTGCTCTTTTCTGCCTCCTAAGAGTTCTTTCTAAGTCGGGATCTAAATATGTCAAATCTAAGTTCAAGGATCTCCGACCAAGCATACACCAACAGAAAAATAATGAGATACTAACCAGCAGAAGCAACAGAATAAAGCAAAATTTTTTTTTTTTTTTTATAACTAACTAGTAGAAAAATAAAATCAATTCAGACCAAAAATTTTCACAAACAAAACAATTCCCCGGCAACGGCGCCAAAAACTTGTTGTGAGTTTTAATTTACTCGCAAGCACACGAGTCGTTTGCAGTATAGCATTGTGCAAGTGAGAGGTCGAATCCACAGGGAATTGCGTTGTGAAAATATAATTTAATCTAAACTAACTCTATTTTAACCTAGTTCCGAATTGTGAATGATATTTTAGAAAACAAATTAAAACAAAACTAAGTTGATTTAAAAACTAATAATTAAAAGCACTAAGGTTCCCGAATCCACCCCACCGAAGTTAAGCATACATGTTCAAAAAATATAGCCTATCAAAAACATTCAATGAATCCAACTATAAGACAAAAAACAAAGAATATCCCAACTAAACCAAAAGCACCCAATGTATCCGCTCTTAACAAATCACAAAGGGAATCCAATTTAATCGAAAAGCATTCAATGTATCCATCAGATGAAACACAAAGAAAATCCAACAGATAATTTAAACTCAATCAATTATAAGATTAACTCAAATAATTGACAGAACATTTATACTAAAAATTGTCAGATTTGTACAAGCAAATCTGAACTACTACGCCAAACAACGGCGATGCTTCATCTTCAATCTTAGCTGAAGAGTCTAGCCACTCATAACTATAAAACTATAATAACAAGTGCTAAACATTTAAACTAAAACAACTGAATATAAAGAAATAAATAAACAACTTTATATGGGAGAAATTCCACTCGCTGACGGGCGGCGCTTCCCCTCGTGGTAGCAATGCCTTCGGGATCCACCAGAATGTTGGCGGATGTCCGCCGGTAAACACCAAAGTGGCTTAGGAATTGTGCACTGAATTATGAAGCCAAATGGTGTTTATATAGGGGAAGTCACGGAGCACTGCAGGTTTTAGATTCGATGTGGGATACTGGCCCGAGTGCGCTCGATCGTAGTATAGTGCGATCGATCGCAGGTGCGATCGATCGTAGGTGCGATCGATCGCATGTCTTGTGCGCACGATCTCATGTGCGCTCGATCGCATATCTGCTGCGATCGATCGCAGATGCACTGAACTTAAATTATTTCGATGTGAGATGTTGACAATGCGCTCGTTCATAGGCAGGTGCGCTCGATCGCATATCTCGTGCGATCGATCACAATGTCTCCAGAAGCTTCACATCTCTCTTGAAATGCTTCATTTTCTCCACAAACCTGTAAAAATACACAAAACACAAGAAAAACGTAAAATAAAGTGAAATACTACTAACTAAGAGCATAACAAATATAAGTTAAGGGTCTAAAATATGCAATATTTAAGACTCATCAAATACCCCCAAACTTATATTTTGCTAGTCCCTTAGCAAAACAAAATAAAAGACTCAATGAAAAACAAAGAACATAAAGATAAAGTCATCACTCATGGTATCCAAAAATTTAAGGAGCACACATCACCATGATATTCATTCATAAGCAAGCTTAAAAAGGTAAACCCATCTTCGCAATGAATAGAAATGTTAAAATCTAATTACTTACAAAAGGCAGGATAAGGCATCACAAGCTTGAATCAGTGTAAGGTGAATTAGCATAAAAAAATCAAGCTTCCAAGTAACTCTAATGTGTAAGGTCTCCATGTCTCAAGATTCACCGAATTTCCCATCAAAAATGAACGAAAAGGCATAATTTTTATTTTATTCTTTTTTCTCCTTTTTTTTTTTTAATAAGACAGGGCTATATTTAGTTTCCTTAAGCTTTCTAATTGACCCATGTAGCGAGTGTTGAGTCAATGACTCCCAAACCAGATGGTTTTAGGGCATTAGGTGTAAAGACACCCCTAAGGACTTACTAACTCGAGTCAAAAAGGCTACAAATTAAACCGACCTTAATATTACCAAGCAAAATTCCACCTTTTGACGTGAACACTCACTGCTTACTGAGGTAAGAGGTCTAGTTACTCAGCGAAAAATTTATTGATAATTTTAATTATTATTTTTTTATCATATTTTCCTATGCCCAAGAGTTCATCCAACAAGTCATCCAGTTTCAGTTAAGATAAGGAAAAATACACATTAAAATCACATGTCATACCTCACATAATTTGTGCTAATGTGCTCGTGTTAGATTATATCAAACATGTGAATTCTCAAAATGCCTAAAGTAAGTAACTAAATTTTAAAAATTTATCACCAGATCATGTGTTCAAAATGTTAAGCTCACCAATGACATCACATCACAGAAAATGTTTAGATCAACTAAAATTTCACGATAACATGAGCATGCATTTATCTCTATGACGAAAAGACAACAAATTAGGACAAAGTGTGTGATGTGTCTCCCATACCCCCAAACTTAAATTACACATTGACCCCAATGTGTGACTAATATGGAAAGAGCTGACCTGAGATATGGAGAACTATTTGGACTAGTATGGCTCATAGCATACCCCTAAACTTGAACTGAAGTACGCTTTGTCCCTGAAAAATAAAAACTGGAAAACAAAAAATACTGGAAACAAACATTAATCATAAAAATGCGAAATAATGAATAAACAAAAGAAAAGATAAGCTGTGGGGTGCCTCCCATGAGCGCTAAGTTTAACGTCTTCAGCCAGACCCAACATTAGTAAACATGCCCAACTAAGTGCTCCACCATCTGATCAATAAATGGGAATGGAAAATGATCAGGCCTAGTGACAGCATTCAATTTACGGTAGTCTAGGCACTTTCTCCATCTTGACCGCACTCGATTTGGAACCAACTCGTTGTCTTTATTTACTACCGTAAATTCAGCACGTTTGGGCACGACTGGAATCTGATTCACCCACTTGCTATCAGAGATGGGATAAATGATCCCTGCCTCTAACAGCTTCATATCTTTCGCCCTCACAACCTCTTGCAAAGCAGGGTTGAGCCTTCTTTGCGGCTCCCTCGATGGCTTAGCATCTTCCTCTAAATGTATCATGTGCATCACCACCGAGGGGCTGATTCCCTTAATATCCTCAATGGTCCAGCCGATAGCTTCCTTGTGCTCTCTTAAAACATCTAATAATTTCTCCTCTTGAGCCTCTCCTAAATCTGAAGCTATTATCACAGGCAAACAGTATGCTGGACCCAGGAACTTATACTTAAGATTATCCGGTAAAGGCTGAAGTTCCTTCTTTTGAGGTTCTGGTGACACCTTCTCCTCCTCCTCCTTGCTTTCTTGAGGATCAGACTCCAAAATGGCATTTACTTCCTCGAGTAACTTATCTAAACCCAAGTCCTCTCTAAAGTGAGCAAAGCATGCCTCCATAGGATCCTCAATGCTTGATTCATCCACAGTATCCTCAAGAATCTCCTCTATCAAGCACACATCTCTCACTTCATCATATTCCAGTGGTTGCCTAGTGATATCAAAAATGTTCAACTCCACTGTCATATTTCCGAAGGAGATCTTCATCACCCCTGTCCTACAATTGATTAGGGTGTTATCCGTGGCTAAGAATGGTCGCCCTAGAATCACCGGTATTTGAATCTCTACATTCTGAACCGGCTCTGTGTCAAGCACAATAAAATCCACGGGGAAATAGAACTTATCCACTTTTATCAAAACGTCCTCAACTATCCCCCGTGGTCTTTTCACTGACCTGTCAGCCAATTGAAGCGTCGTGGATGTGGGCTTCAATTCTCCTAACCCCAACTGCATATAGACTGAGTAGGGTAGAAGATTCACACTCGCCCCTAGATCCAAAAGGGCCCTCTCAATATGGCTGACTCCTATCGTGCAAGAGATGGTAGGACACCCCGGGTCCTTATACTTGATGGGTAGCTTGCACTGAAGGATTGAACTGACCTGCTCGGTCAAAAATTCCTTCTTTGGGACATTCGTCCTCCTCTTAATAGTGACCAAGTCCTTTAAAAACTTGGCATATGATGGCACTTGATGGATGGCATCCAAAAATGGGATATTGATTTGGACTTGCTTGAATACCTCCAGAATTTCCTCATACTTCCCTCCTTTCTTGGGCGCCTGTAATCTCTCGGGGTAGGGCGCTCTAGGTACAAACGACCTAGGAGGGTCTTTCTCAGTAGGTGTGGCTGTAGATGGCTTAGCATCTCTCTTCTCTGTGTTGCCACTCCCTTGCCCTTGCTGCATAGCAGGGCTATCTTCCACTCGATTGTCCACTTATCTCCCAGACCTCAGTGTGACAATCGACTATACTTGTTCCTCCCCGTGCGTAGGAGTTGATGAACTCTCAACCATAAATTGTCCTTTTGGGTTTTGCACGGGCTGACTGGGGAACTTTCTTTTCTCTCTCTCACCCAAGTGACTTGCAATTTGCCCTATTTGACTCTCCAGCTTGGCAATTGCTTGGGTGTTTACCACTGTTGCACTCCTTATATTGCTCATATTTTGGCTAGTCGCCTTCATGAACTCCTTAAGAGTGTCCTCAAGCGACTGTGAAACTGGCGCTGGTGTTTGGGTGGGTGCGTGGTAAGCAGGTGAAGGTGCTAGATGGGCAGAACGACCATGATTAGGAATTTGTGGGGCAAGTCCGAGAGGATATTGATTTTGAGCATGATGAGAGGCTCCTCCCTGATTCATTGGTTGGTTCTGCCTCCATGAAAAATTTGGGTGGTTCCGCCACCCTGGATTGTATGTCTCAGAGTATGATCCATTTGACTGCCTTCGAAAGTCATTGAAAGCATTTACTTGTTCCATAGGATACTTGGCACAAGCCGGCATTGATGGGCAATTCTGTGCTAGATGCATGGGACTAGCACAGATGGAACAGCTTTCAACATTGAATGTGTTGGAAGCATTGATGGATTGGCTCACAGTGAGAGCGTCAATCTTCTTGGTGAGGGCATCTAATTTTATCCTTAAATCAGCGTCCTCCCTGACCTCATAGATGCCTCCCCTCTTAGGAGCACGAATGGACTTATCTCGACAGCTTGAAAAATCCCACTGCTGTGAGTTGTCGAACAACTTGTCCAATGCCATATATGCTTCGTCTCCTGTCAGACTCAAGAATGCCCCCCATTCATAGACTCGATCATGCTACGGTTGGGTTGAGTCAACCCTTGGTAGAAGAATTGAACGAGTCTCCACTTCTCGTATCCATGTGGAGGGCATCTGATCAGTAACTCTTTAAAGCGCTCCCAGCTTTCAGAGAACTTCTCATCCTCGTCCTGAGTGAAAGAACTAATCTCCTTTCGACACTCATTCACTCTAGACATTGGGAAAAACTTATGATGAAATTTGCTAAGCAGGTTTTCCCAAGATGTAATAGACCCGGACGTGTTGGAGTCCAACCACGCCCTAGCTCTATCGTGAAGGGAGAAAGGGAAGAGTCGAAGATGGACTGACTCTTCAGAGAAGATCTGGAATTTGAATGTAGCACAAATGTCTTTGAACTTCTTCACATGACTATAAGGATTTTCAAGATCTAAGTCGTGGAATGAGGGTAAGAGTTGGATAACATGTGGCTTCAAATCAAAGTGTGTGGCATTGGTTGGTGGCAACACTATGCAGGAAGATGAGTTAGTCGCAACGGGTGCGAACAAATCCCTAAGGGATGTAGTGGAGTCCACGTTCCAAGCTCTAGGTTGCTCTACATGTTCAGGATGATTAAAATTTTCTCCCATCTCAACAGTCTCTCTCTCAACTAGTGCTCTTTTCTGCCTCCTAAGAGTTCTTTCTAAGTCGGGATCTAAATATGTCAAATCTAAGTTCAAGGATCTCCGACCAAGCATACACCAACAGAAAAATAATAAGATACTAACCAGCAGAAGCAACAGAATAAAGCAAAAAATTTTTTTTTTTATAACTAACTAGTAGAAAAATAAAATCAATTCAGACCAAAAATTTTCACAAACAAAACAATTCCCCGGCAATGGTGCCAAAAACTTGTTGTGAGTTTTAATTTATTCGCAAGCGCACGAGTCGTTTGCAGTATAGCGTTGTGTAAGTGCGAGGTCGAATCCACAGGGAATTGCGTTGTGAAAATATAATTTAATCTAAACTAACTCTATTTTAACCTAGTTCCGAATTGTGAATGATATTTTAGAAAACAAATTAAAACTAAACTAAGTTGATTTAAAAACTAATAATTAAAAGCACTAAGGTTCCCGAATCCACCCCACCGAAGTTAAGCATACATGTTCTAAAAATATAGCCTATCAAAACATTCAATGAATCCAACTATAAGACAAAAAACAAAGAATATCCCAACTAAACCAAAAGCACCCAATGTATCCGCTCTTAACAAATCACAAAGGGAATCCAATTTAATCGAAAAGCATTCAATGTATCCATCAGATGAAACACAAAGAAAATCCAACAGACAATTTAAACTCAATCAATTATAAGATTAACTCAAATAATTGACAGAACATTTATACTAAAAATTATCAGATTTGTACAAGCAAATCTGAACTACTACGCCAAACAACGGCGGGGCTTCATCTTCAACCTTAGCTGAAGAGTCTAGCCACTCATAACTATAAAACTATAATAACAAGTGCTAAACATTTAAACTAAAACAACTAAATATAAAGAAATAAATAAACAACTTTACATGGGAGAAATTCCACTCGCTGACGGGCGGCGCTTCCCTTCGTGGTAGCAATGCCTTCGGGATCCACCAGAATGTTGGCGGGTGTCCACCGGTAAACACCAAAGTGGCTTAGGAATTGTACACTGAATTATGAAGCCAAATGGTGTTTATATAGGGGAAGTCACGGAGCACTGCAAGTTTTAGATTCGATGTGGGATACTGGCCCGAGTACGCTCGATCGCAGTGTAGTGCGATCGATCGTAGGTGCGATCGATCGCATGTCTTGTGCGCACGATCTCATGTGCGCTCGATCGCATATCTGCTGCGATCGATTGCAGATGCACTGAACTTAAATTATTTTGATGTGAGATGTTGACAATGCGCTCGTTCGTAGGCAGGTGCGCTCGATCGCATATCTCGTGCGATCGATCACAATGTCTCCAGAAGCTTCACATCTCTCTTGAAATGCTTCACTTTCTCCACAAACCTGTAAAAATACACAAAACACAAGAAAAACGTAAAATAAAGTGAAATACTACTAACTAAGAGCATAACAAATATAAGTTAAGGGTCTAAAATATGCAATATTTAAGACTCATCACTACCACCAGCTGCAACTGAGCCTTCCAACTTACACAACATCCGTTTAAGTTGAAGAATAGGAAGTAATCGATCTCTTTTTATCCCGGTCTACTCCATAGTCCGAATCAGCATAACCTTCAAGGCATATGGACTTACCCCTCTTCTTAGAAACCAGCCCCACATCTGGGCTTCCCTTCAAGTAACTTAGTAGCCACTTCATCCCAAGCCAATGCTCCTTTCTGGGATTACTCATAAACCTACTGAGGACACTTATTGCATGAACAATATCAGGTCTAATGCTTACCATGGTGAACATTACAGAACCAACCTCACTAGAGTAGGGGATCTTTTCCATTTCCTTCTTCTCCTCATTCGATCTTAGACATTGATCGATGGAGAACTTGAAATGACCAGCAAGGGGAACCTTCACTGGTTTGCTATCTTCCATAGAGAACTTAGATACCATCTTCTCTATGTAAGAAGTTTGAAAGATCTTCAATCTGTTTCTCTCCCTTTCCCGGATGATACATATCCCAAGGATCTTCTATGCATGGCCAAGATCCTTCATCTCAAACTCCTCACTGAGTTGAGTCTTCAATTTTCTTATCCTCTTCATGCTACAAAGGAATCGAACCTCTTATTCCATTGCTGAGGTGATTGCTTCAGGCCATATAGAGATTTCTTCAGTTGGCACACCAAATCTCCCTGCCTTCCTTCCTCATAGCCTCGGGTTGCCTCATGTAAATGGTCTCATCATGCTTTCCATGAAAGAACATTGTCTTCACACCCATTTGCTTGATTTCCCAATTAAATTAGACCACCAATGCTAACACTATCCTGATCATTTTGTATTTCACAACTGGTGAGAATATTTCGGTGAAGTCTGTGCCTTCCTTTTGTGTGAACCTCTTCGCCACCAGCCTAGCTTTATACCGGACTTTATCCCCTGGAGTGTTCCTTTCTTTGATCTTGTAGATCCATCTACAATCCACAGCTCTCTGTTTTTCTGGTTTGGGCACCAATACCCAAGAGTTGTTCTTCCTCAAAGAATCTATTTCTTCCTCCATATCTAGCTTCCACTTTGACGAATCCTTATACTTCATGGCATCCATGAAAGTTTCTAGTTAAGCATCCCTCCTTCTGTCCAAGGAGTTTCTACATTAGCATCCGCAAACCCATATCTCAAAAGTGGTCTAACTAACCTCCTTTCCCGATCCCTTGTGAGCTGGTAGTCATTCTGACTTGCTGCATCAACCCCTTCCAGTTCAGCCTTCTCTTGAGTTTCTTAAGCTTGGCCTTTATCAATGGGCTCTACCTTGTCCGAACCTTCTTGCTTTCCTTGTTCTACCTGAACCAAATTCTCCTTGATGCGATGCTCCACAAATTTTGGACTGGTTTGCTCACTAGCCCTTGCAAGGTTAGTTTTCTCCAAGTAGGGAAATAACAATTCATTAAAAATAACAACCTTACTTATTATGAGTTTCATTCCTTTTGGTTCTAAGGACCACAACCTATACCCCTTAACCCCATCACCATACCCTAGAAATACACATTTTCTAGACCTTGGGTTAAGTTTATCATCCTTTTGATGTGCATATGCAGCACACCCAAAAGTCCTAAGGTTACTCAACTCAGGGGGTTTTCCATTCCACATCTCCATAGGAGTCTTAAGGTCTAAAGCCTAGAGGGTGATCTATTAACCAAGTATGCAGCTGTAGACATAGCTTCTCCCCAAAAATATTTTGGTAAACCGGAACCAATTAACATGCACCTAACCTTTTCCATAAGGGTTCTATTCATCCTTTCAGAAACTCTATTTTGCTGAGGGGATTTCATAGCCGTTCTATGTCTTAGAATGGCATTTAATTCACAGAATTTATGAAAATCTTGATTAAAAAATTCTAAGCCATTATCGGTTCTTAACACCTTAACTACCCTGCCCATTTGAGTCTCCAACAACTGTTTCCACACCACAAATTTATTCAAAGTATCTGATTTATTTTTAAGCAAACAAACCCAAACCACTCTTGAATAATCATCAATTAAAGACAGAAAGTAACGATTACCTTCCTGTGTTGGTGTTCTTGCTGGTCCCCAAAGATCCGCATGGATTTAGTCAAGAATCTCTTTAGACTTATGCACTCCGGTGCTGAAGTTAACCCGATGTTGCTTCCCAAGAATGCAACCCTCACAGAAATCCAGTTTCTCTACTTTGTCACCACCAAGCAGGCCATTCTTGCTGAGAACTTGCAACCCCTTTTCACTCATATGTCCCAAGCGATTGTGCCAAAGTGCTGCCTTATCCATCTCAGCCATCAAGCTTGCTGCTTGATCCTTGATTTCAGTCTCTTCGATCATCTCATAAAGTCCATCTTTGATTGTTGCTTTGATCACTATCAAAGAACCCTTGGTTACCTTGATCTTTCCTCCCTCAGCTTTGTATGTTTACCCTGTGGAATCCAGCTACCCCAATGAGATCAAATTCCTCCTCAAATTTGGTAGATATCTTACATTTTGCAGTAGCCTTGTGACTTCATCAAACATCCTCAACTGGATGTCTCCTATTCCCCTCACTTGGCAAGAATTGTCATTCCCCAAGAAAACCTTTCCATCATTGATCTCTTTGAAATTCTTGAACCATTCCTTGTGAGGGCACATGTGATAAGTGTACCAGGAATCCAGAATCCAATTCTCGCTGCCTTGCCTCTTGCTCACATTTGAGAACACAACAAGAACATCATCTTGCTGTTCTTCTTTGGCAATCGAAGCCTCTCCATTGTTGATATGGTTTCTCCCTCTCTCATCTAACAACCTCTTCTTGCAATCTTTCTTGAAGTGACCCTCCTTGTTACAGTAGAAGCACCTCTTTCCTCCAAATCTTGGTTTAGAATGTGCTCTCCCATGGCTCTGCCCTCTACCCTTTGATTTCTCCCGGTAGTTGCCATGGTTGCTATTGCCATTCCAAGTTGCTGGCCTTCCTCTTACGAACAACCTTTCCCCACTTGATGCCTCCCTACTCTTGGCTTTGAAATCATGAGCCTTTATAGCATTGACTACAATTTCTTTGGTTAGTGTATCTCTTCCATATTCAATTGCATTAATTAAACTATCAAAATAATCAGGAAGAGAATTTAATAACATAACAGCCAATTGTTCATCCAGGAATTTAATACTATAACTAGCCAAATCTTGAACTAGTTTTTTAAAGACATTAAGATTATCTTGCAACTCTTTATTAGGATCCATTTTAAAAGCAAAGATTATTTTAAGAAGATAAATCTTGTTAGGGAGAGTTTTGGTAAGAAACAACTCATCTAGTTTCTTCTATATGACAGTAGGATATTCCGAGTCTCCGCACTCCCTTGTGACACTATCCGACATGTGTAGGAAGATGGTGTTGTATGCCATCTTCTTCATCTCAATCCGCTGGTCCTCCGTGATACTTGCCGAAAAAGCATCATCTTCTCCAATAGCTAAGTCCACCTTCTGTTGCATAAGAACAACCTTGATCTTCCGCTTCCACAGGGAAAAATCTCCCTTTCCATCAAACTTCTCAACAACGAAATTTGAAGCCATCTTACAGAGATGATCCCAGATTTGTACAGCACCCACAAATGCTTTCCAAATTCTTCTAAACCTCAACAACACGATCGAAGATTGATCTCAATACCATTCTTGAATCACCCTCAAGAATACGATCTGATCTTGATCTTTACTCTGTTCTTGAATCACCCAAGAAGTTTGTTCTTTGATTCTTGGAGTCTTGCTCCGATACCTTCTGTTCTTGCTCCGATACCCAGCTGTGTAAGCTCTGATACCACTGTTCAAAGCTCTGATACCACTATTGGGAAACCATCTTGGATGATGCCCAGGAGGTGATCTTCCAAACACCCAAGTCTATAGTGACTTGTATAAGAAAAGAAACAGCAACCAATCAAATCAAGAAAGAAAAGAACACAAGAAGTTTGTTGACGAGGTTCGACAATGTGCCTACATCCCCGTGAGCTCTTCCGAGCTCTCTGCACTATTTTATCAATGGAGTTCTTTACAATCAGCAACACTCTTCTAAGAACTCATAGGTTCTTAAAGAATAAAAGAAGAAGAATAAGAAGAAAGTGATAAGAACTAACTCTGGAATTTTCTTTTCCCAAGAAAATTCCCCTTACAAGTCCTTAAATCCCTTTCTATTCTACTCTCTCTTTCTAAACAACCAGCCTCTCTACAAAATCTCTCTTGAGTTTAGTGTATTTACACTCTTACAATTGATCTCAATTCTAATCACAAGTTTTCACAAGTTATGTCACAATGAAGCTAGGTGACCCTTTATATAATGCACCAACTTCTTGTCCAATCTTGAAGGTCAATATCCACCCTTAAATCTAGAAGACTAATCATCCATAGCCCTTCATCAATCCTTAGTAAAGCTATGCATTTTTAACTTGCCTCACGCACCCTTTGAATTGCTGAATCAATGTGCATTAGTGTGCCTTCAAGCCACGGCCTAAAACAGGGCAGGCCGCAGCTCAAGGCAGGGCTAAACCACCACACCTTGCATCCATTCTGGGTGCCGCGACCTTGGGGAGGCTGAGCTATGGTGCACACCTCCTCCAGGCTGCCTCCTTTGCTGGGTGCCGCAGCTTGGGAAGAGCTGGGCCGCGGCACACACTGGTATGCATACTTTGTACATACTGAACTCTATTCTTCTTCTTTGTTTAATCTTTGGACAAAACTCCAACAGAAGAGGCACTCAAGATGAATGCTAACTTGATCAATGAGGCTAGAGACAAAGCTCATATCAAGCTTTCCACTTACCATCAGAGGGTGTCAAAGTACTACAACTCCTGAGTCAATGAGAGAGCCTTCAGATTGCACGACCTAGTCCTGAGAAAGAAAAAGGTATCTCACCCCTCGAAGATGGGAAAACTCCTCCCAAATTGGGAAGGTCCCTATCGCATCAAGAGAGTTTGCCAAGTGGACATGTTTGAGTTTGAACACTTGCACGATAAACTAGTGCCACAAACTTGGAATGGGAAGAACCTCTACAAGTTTTACTAGCAGGTTTCCTAGCTATTACCAATTTAGTTTCGCCAATTTTTGCTTCGCCAATTTTATTTCACCCATATTTCGCTAAGTATGGATGTAATACTTATTCTTAATAAAACAGTTCATTATTCGCCAAGTTTTTTGTTTCTCCTACACCAAAGAAAGAGCCCAAGGCTTATTTCCTCTCGGTTTCCTATCTTGATTGCAAGTAAGGATATAGAACACTTAGGCAAATGACAAACAAGAAAACCTATCTTCATTAACTTAGAAAAGTTTTTACAAAGTGGCACTAATGGCCAAAAGTATAAAAAAGGAAAAAAAAATCCTACTCTATATCTACCTCCTCCTCGTCAACAGTAGAGGCCCGCTCCCCATCCTCAGAAGCAGGGCCTGGGCCCTCGTCCTCAGTATCTTCCCCATCAGAGGGGATCTCCACCATGGAGAAGTCTTCACCACTTCCCTTGCGAGAGACTCCTGTAAGGTCCGAATGAAGTTATGGCAATCCACCAACTTCCTATCTAGAGCAAGGCACCGATAAAAGAGGACGCCCGATGCTATTGTAATACCCGTGTTCTTAAAGTAACGGTAAAAAAAGTAATTTGATAGATATTACATGGAAATAAAATAATATATACATGAAAGATTTATTATTGAATAAAATAGTTCTTTTGAAAAAAAACTAGACACGTGGTGGGGTTAGTTGCAAATAAAAAGAAAAATAAAAAAACTGGATGCGTGGTGGTGTAGTTAAAGAAAAATAAAAAAAGGGTCAAAGTGTGGGAAGATAAGAAGGAAAAAAAAAACATGAGGCACTGATTATGCTCAAACTAATACGCGGTTATTTTGTATAGTTGAGGTGTCGATCCCACGAGGAAACCCGAATTAAAAGAAAAAGTGTAAACCTTAACATGAACGATAAAGATCAAGTGAAAGAATATGAGTTTTGATAATAAAGTAATGTGAGAAGATTGTGTAAATAATATGAAGAATATAATAAGGAAATAACAAGGTTCCAGGAATCCTTCCTAGGTTTGTTGCCTTATTCCAATCTTGATTCAGTTGTTTTTATCTTGATTGCAAGTTTCACATCCCAAACAAGCAATCGGTGTATATTCAATCAAAGCACATGTAAACCCTAATGTAATTGCTATGAAGTACTCTTTGATTTCGATTCAAGCACACATGACCTATCCAATAGATTTATCAAGAAACGACAATATATCTTAATGATAATATCACAGTAATGGAAAAACCTAAAAGATAAGTCTACCAGACTCAATCACATCCAAACAACTTGACATAAGAAGAGCTTGACTAGGCTTATATGGAGAAGAAGCATGCAATCACCGGATTAAGAAAATCTAAGATAAGAAGAACACAAAGTGCAGCTGTCATATGAACCTAAATTCTTCTTGTTTAATCAAAGAATAACTCATAAACAATGTTTTAACAATAAATCCTTACAACTGAATCAAGAATGAAAATAAGAACAACTACACCTAGGGATTCATCCTTTTGCCTTGCTTGGAGATTAGTTGGCCATCGGGCTCATGTTTGAACACCGTAATGTCGAGCTCTCTCCTCAGTTTCCAGCCTTCATGGATGCCCCCTTATCAAACCCTAAGTGATCTATTTATAATACAAAAGGTTCTAGGGTATTTTTGAGTCTAAACTATCATTAAAACCCTAATTAGGAAACAGGGGTTCGTGTGCGCGTCGCGGCTCACACTTATCCAGGCCGCGGCTCAGCCGTACTCTAACTTTCTTCAACTTTCTGGAGGCTGCGGCCCAGATTGATCCAGGCCATGGTTCAACCCTTCAGGTCGAGGCTTAGGTTGATCCAGGCCGTGGCACACACTGATGTCTTCCTTGCTCTTTTGAGCTTGGTTCTGGAGGTCGAGGCTTAGACTTTTCAAGCCGCAGTGCACACTGATGGTCTTCTTGGTTTCTCTTCATTTGGTCCTTCCGCGATCATGCCTTCACTCTGGTATGCATTGAATCATCGTGCTTTAAGTTATGATAGCTTTCCATCTCTTTTGAACTCAAAGTACCTGAAAATGCACCGAAATAAGTCAATGATCCAAGAATGACACTTTAGAATTGTTAAGGTATAAATGTGTAATTCAACCCTAGATCAACCCTTAAATGCTAAAAAATAGTACTTATTAGGATGCACTTTATGACTCTCATCATAACCCCCAACAAGCTTATTGCCATTTCTCTAGCAATTCAAGCGAAAACAAGACAATATGAAATGAATTCTATAGTAGAAATCAAAATAAAGTAAAGCAATGCTAGCGTTAAAGCAAGAGTAATTCAACTTTTTGTCTAAAAAATCGTACATTTCACACAGCACATAGAATCATTAAATATCACCCAAGTCCAAAAGTAATCCAAATATCAATCTTAAAATTGTTATCGACTCTTAGCATCTATCTTACCGCAATCCATTAATCCGAACACTCGGATGATTTTATGCCCAACATTCTTGAATATAAGTCTTGGCCTCTAAAAATATATTAATTTGCGTGACATCAATCACAAAAACAAACTTCATAGGCTCACTTTTCAAATTACTCTCCACTAATGTAGAAAAATGACACTACATCGGATCAATAGGTCTTTAATAAGCTTGTAACGTTAGGCAAAGGTAAAGGTAAAGAAAGAACAGGAAAGATTAAACAAGTAAAAGAACTCAGTCTCTTAAGTTAAACACAACCACTTTAAGCACTAGACAACCTTACTTCAACACCCAACTCTTTCAACCATTTTTCGAGCATTTCTCCCAATAAATCACCATTTTTTTTCTTTTCTTCTTTCTTTGCCATAATTCACTTCTTTTTTTTTAATTTTTTAATTTATTTTGGCACATAACCATTCACCTTTTTTTTCACTTTTCTACTCTTTTCCACAACCCCCAACTTATCTCTTTTAATGTACTTAGGTTATGGTAGTAATATACTTTTTTTTTTTTTTTATATTTCCATCCTTATTCCTCTTAAGTGCTTCTCAACAAATGTGTATAAACTAAGTTCTCTTAAAAGGAAGGTAAGGATAATTTTTTTTTTTGGCTAATAAAGATAAGTAAATGGGTTATCGAAATAAACAAGGCTCAAATTCTTTTTCAAGAAAAAGGCTCAAACAAGTGACTAGCGATAGATATAGCAAGGGTAAGTTTGAAAGGCTCAAACGGTCAAAAAATGGCCTACATCATATCCTAAGTAGTGTGCATTCTAGGATTTCGCCTCAAGTGATTATTAAATAAGTTCTAGAGCTTGTCGAGACACAAAAGTATTCACAAAACAATCACACATAAAACTTCTCTAAATATTTTTAGACTAATCATGCAAACTTACCACAATCCAGAATCACAAACCAAATGAAGATTGACACTTAAATTATTCTCGAATCGAAGCAAGATTTAACTTCTTCTAAACACTATATGCTATCTCAATTAAGCTCACATCATTGATATGTGAATTAAATCCAAGGCTAACACAAAGCATGCTAAGAACAAACAAAAAGGGAAAGCAACACCAAGCAATTCAATGAAAAAAAGAAATACGTTTCCTCCACCCCCAACTTAAAAATTGCATTGACCTCAATGTGAAAGGAAAAGTGAAGGAAACTCCTTTTGTAACCAAAAGTGCACAAAAGCTGAAAATTGTGCACCACCATTTGAATTGTTGTGCATATTTGTCCTTAAAAAAAATACAAATGTAATACTGGAACACAACAAAGTACTAATAATAAACAAGAAAAATAAATATGAAAAACAATAAAAATAAAAGGATATGCTGTGGGGTGCCTCCCATGAGCGCTAAGTTTTACGTCTTCAACCAGACGTTGTATCACTCTCATTGCTGGCCTCATTGTGGTGCTGAAGATGAGGCTCCATACTTAGTGGCCTTAGTGCTAGTCTTTTGGCAGGGAAACTCCTTTTGTAACCAAAAGTGCACAAAAGCTGAAAATTGTGCACCACCATTTGAATTGTTGTGCATATTTGTCCTTAAAAAAAATACAAATGTAATACTGGAACACAACAAAATACTAATAATAAACAAGAAAAATAAATATGAAAAACAATAAAAATAAAAGGATATGCTGTGGGGTGCCTCCCATGAGCGCTAAGTTTTACGTCTTCAACCAGACGTTGTATCACTCTCATTGCTGGCCTCATTGTGGTGCTGAAGATGAGGCTCCATACTTAGTGGCCTTAGTGCTAGTCTTTTGGCAGGGAATACTTAAAGTCCACCACATGTGGCTCAAGTGTTCTTGGTATTGCCCATTTACTTTCAGCAATAGGATATGTGATTCCCACATCCCTGTGACTTCTCTCAGGCAACTCCTCAAAGCATGGTTGCCATGAATTCTTAATAAATCCCTGTGACTTATCAAAAACATCAACAATATTAACGGCATAGGGATAAATTAAAGAATCATCGAACTCAAAATTATCAAGAGTGAATTCCAAAGAGTTAGAATTATCTTTAATGTATTTATCCTCTTCATGTGGCTGCCTTGAGACTAGGCCATTCCTACAATTAATGAGGGCATTGGCGATGGAAAGGAATGGTCTTCCAAGTATCAATGGAATTTTTGACTCCATATTCACAATGGAAACGGTATCTAAAACCAAAAAGTCAACAAGATAATAGAAATTATCAATTTGCAACAAAACATCTTCCACAATACCTCTTGGTTTTCTTACTGATCTATCTGCTAATTGAAGTGCCATGGAGGTTGGTTTGATCTCATCTAGACCTAGCTGCAAGTACATGGAGTATGGCATGAGGTTCACACCAGCACCCAAATCTAGCAATGCTTGGCTACAAGATTTGTTTCCAATTTGGTAAGCCACCGTTGGACAGCCCAGATCTTTATATTTGGGTGGTGTCTTGCTATCAATTACTACACTTGCTTGCTCCGTTAAGAATGTTGTCTTCTTCACATTGTGCCTCCTCTTGAGTGTGCATGGATCCTTGATGACTTTAGCATAGTTGGAAACCTGTTTTATGACATGAAGAAGAGAGAGGTTAATTTTAACATGCTGAAGTTGTTCAAGAATCTCACCTTTTAATGCTGAATTTCTCTCCTTAAGCTTAAGGAGTGCTTGAGAGAAAGGCATCGGTGGAGAATAATCATCATGGGCCTTTTGTTCCTTGGGGGCTTCATCCTTATTACTCATGGTATTAGGAATCAAGTGTGATACTAGAGTGGGTCCATCAATTTTCTTACCGATGCGGGTGATTATGGCATTAACCTCTCTAACTTTTTGATTTTCAGGTTCGGAAGTTTGTGCCATATGTTGTCCCCTTGGATTAGGTTGTAGATGTGAAGAAAAATGACCTTGCTCTTGAACCGTCAAGAAACTAGTTAACTTGGTGAGTTTACTCTTTATCACCTTTTGTTCCTCTTTGATTGCTTGTTGCTCATTTAGCAACCGTTGATTTATCTTGCCTTGCTCTTCCACACTCTTGGCATGTACCTACATAAATGACTTAAACATATCTTCCAAAGGTAAAGATTGTTGAGGTGCATTAGACGAGGTTGCTTCTGGTTGCCATTGGGTACTAAAGTGGGGATGAGGTTGTATCTATGATCTCCAACTAAAATTAGGGTGATTCTTCCAACCAAGATGGTAGGTGTTAGAGTAGGGTGAGTCTGGTTTCCTAAAGGGTCAAAATAAGCATTACACTCTCCCTTCATCTCAAAATAAGTTGGACAATCCTTAGGTAAATGATCTACCCCATTACACATGAAACAAGGCTCGTGGGACTCTACCCTAGCAACTAGTTCGGGGGCTCTAGCATCCTTGGTTTTTAAGGCTTCAATTTCCTTAGTTAGGGCCTCTAAATGGGCTTTAAGGTTGTCCTCTTCCTTAAGTTGATAAATCTCAGCGGGCTGATTTCTCCTAGTGCTTTCCATAGCATTTGGTCTCGTCCAAGTGTGGGCTTTTTCTGATAGGTCATCTAGGAAATCTATGGCTTGGTCAGGATCATTTTGAAGAAAATCCCCATTGCATATCATTTCTATGAACTGCTTCTCCCTACTTAGAAGTTCATTATAGAAATAGCTAACTACCCGCCAACTCTCATACCCATGGTGTGGACAAGAATTCAAAAGGTCCTTGAAACGTTCCCAAACTTGATATAAGGTTTCATTCTCCTTTTGTGCAAAGTTTGAGATTTGTCTCTTGAGGTTGTTGGTCTTATGGGTTGGGAAGTACTTTTGGAAGAAAACTTGGGTTATCTTATCCCAACTACCTATGGACCTAGGCCTTAATGAGTACAGCCAAACCTTGGCTTTTTCCTTAAGTGAAAAGGGGAAAAACCTAAGTTTGACGGTGTCTACTATATCAGCCCTACCTTGAAAGGTAGCTACTACTTCCTCAAATTCCTTAATATGGATAGAGAGATTTTCATTCTCAAACCCATGGAAGGTTGGTAGCAATTGGATCATGCTCGGCTTGAACTCAGATTGTTAAACATTAGGGGGGAACATGATACAAGATGGTGTGGCCATTCGGCTAGGGTGCAAGTAGTCTTTAAGTGTCCTAGCAACATTTTCATTGTGATTTTCGGCCATGTTAACAAAATCCTCTAAATTCTCACTTGGGTGTGCACTATGGTTTGATCTAGGCGAGGTTTCACTAATAGACGTGGAAGGAGAGTGTAACTCTAATTCGGGTCTTTTAATGAATCTACCTCACGAATCTCTCAATCTATACATACACCAAAGGGATTAGAGGGGAACAAATAAAACAAAAAAATCAAAATTAAAAAATCAAAACAAAGAGCAAAGAACGATATTACCGTCTTGTCTCAACGTTGACAATCTTTCTTGTACTTAAGCATGTTTCCCCGGCAACGGCGCCAAAATTTGATTATGCTCAAACTAATACGCGGTTATTGTGTAGAGTTGAGGTGTCGATCCCACGAGGAAAAGTGAACTACAAGGAAAAGTTTAAACCTTAACACAAATGATAAAAATCAAGTGAAAGAATATGAGTTTTGATAATAAAGTAATGTGAGAAGATTGTGTAAATAATATGAAGAATATAATAAGGAAACAACAAGGTTCCAAGAATCCTCCCTAAATTCATTGCCTTATTCCAATCTCAATTCAGTTGTTTTTATCTTGATTGCAAGTTTCACATCCCAAACAAGTAATCAGTGTATATTCAATCAAAGCACATGTAAACCCTAATGTAATTGCTATGAAGTACTCTTTGATTTAAATTCAAGCACACATGACCTATCCTATAGATTTATCAAGAAACGACAATATATCTTAACGATAATATCACAGTAATGGACAAACCTAAAAGATAAGTCTACGGACTCAATCACATCCAAACAACTTGACATAAGAAGAGCTTGACTAGACTTATATAGAGAAGAAGGATGCAATCACTGGATTAAGAAAATCTAAGATAAGAAGAACATAAAGTGCAGCTGTCACATTAACCTAAATTCTTCTTGTTTAATCAAAGAATAACTCATAAACAATATTTTAACAATAAATCCTTATAAATGAATCAAGAATGAAAATAAGAATAACTACACATAGGGATTCATCCTTTTGTCTTGCTTGGAGATTAGTTGGCCATGGGGCTCATGCTTCAACACCGTAATGTCGAGCTCTCTCCTTAGTTTCCAGCCTTCATGGTTGCCCCCTTATCAAACCCTAAGTGATCTATTTATAATACAAAAGGTTCTAAGGTATTTTCAGGTCTAAACTATCATTAAAACCCTAATTAGGAAACAGGGGTTCGTGTGCGCGCTGCGGCTCACACTTATCCAAGCCGTGACTCAGCCTTACACTAACTTTCTTCAAATTTCTAGAGGCCATGGCCCAGATTGATCCAGGCTGCGGCTCAAGTTGATCCAGGCCACGGCGCACACTGATATCTTCCTTGCTCTTTTGAGCTTTGTTCTGGAGGCCGAGGCTTAGACTTTTCAGGCCGCAGCGCACACTGATAGTCTTCTTGGTTTCTCTTCATTTTGTCCTTCCACAATCATGCCTTCATCCGGCATGCATTGAATCATCGTGTTTTAAGCTATGATAGCTTTCCATCTCTTTTGAACTCAAAGTACCTGAAAATGCACCGAAATAAGTCAATGATCCAAGAATGACACTTTAGAATTGTTAAGTTATAAATGTGTAATTCAACCCCAGATCAACCCTAAAATGCTAACAAATAATACTTATTAGGATGCACTTTATGACTCTCATCAGGCACCAACACTTGGACCCAGATGTTGGCTGTCTAACATGCAAATTGCATGTTAGACAACAAACCAAAAAGGTGGCAATGGTGCAGTGCAGTAAACAGTTTGTGTGTGTGTGTGTGTGTGTCTATATATATATATATATATATATATATATATATATATATAGTTTTTACTTTGTTTTAATTATTCTTACCAAATCCTGTTTGGTTTCCTTCTTTCTTCAATTCAAATTTCTCTCTTTCTTTAAACACATGGGGACTCAAAGAAAAGTTGAAAGAATAAAATTTTGAAGAGGTTTACGGGAGAATTTTAAAGAGAGTCGAAGAAAGCTCTAAGAAAAATAAAAGGTAATAATGTGAATTTTATTTTTGAAATTTAACATACATGAAATTACCCAAAATTAAATGTGGAAAACTTTAAAAGGTATGAATTCTAGAAGAATTGAAGAATAAATTAGAAATTTTAATATAAATATTATGTCAGGTGTTGATGATCAACAATCGGGTGAAATTGTTGAAAGGAGCAAGAAATGCAAAGAGGTGATCCACGAGTAGCTTTAAGTGCTATGTGGTGAGTTAGATTTACTAACCAGAGAGGGCATGGTAGGCCCCAATTTTTATACGAGCTGAGGTTGTGATGGAGGTTGAGTTAGAGTGAGTGTCCTAGAAGGGAAAGTATTGATAATATAATTGATACTGGTAGGTGTGTGAGAGAATATGGAGTTGAAAGAGATGAGCCAAGAGAAGCTCTTGCTCATGCTCTTGAGACAATGAATGTAACAAATGATAGAGTTGATAGTCTATAGCATAGACTTGATAAATAGGCTAAAGTAATACCTGAGGTTGTTGTAAATCCAGTAATGGTAAACGTTCAAAAGGGGAAAGGTGAGTTTATGCATGAGATGCAGGGAGATTGTTTTGTTAAATATATTAAGTTGATTGCTTTTAGGACCCTCAACCTAGAATATATGAATCCTTTTGAGTCTGAGCTATGGTTAAAACACGTAGAGAGATTATTTGATATTTTACCAGTGACTGTCAGGCAGAGGGTCGCCCTTGCTTTGTTTAAGTTAGAAAGAGAAGCTTTAAAATGGTGGGAGGATACTCTTCCCAATGTAAGTGCATATGTTGATAGACCCTTAACTTGGAATAGGTTTTATAAATAGTTTCTTTATACCTTTAAAGCCCAACAAAAGAGAGATTTTATTTATTTGAGGCAAATATATTGACTATGACTCAGTATGATAGCAGATTTGTGGCTTTGACAAGGTTTGCATCGAAAATAGTAGGCATAAAGGGAAGAGTTGTAAGAGGTTCATAGATGGACTACATTTTGAGAATGATCGAAACTAATTTACATGAGGTATATGAATTATGTTAGGTTGGCAGATATAACACTTTAGATTAAGAAGAATGTGATGGAATTTAGAGGTAGGAGGAATTGGCTTAAGAGATCTAGATTTGAGGAACCCAGAGGTGGTAACAATATGAGTGTGCAGGATGGGAGATCACCCCAGAGGAGGCGTTCCTTGTCCAAGGAAATGTAATATAGAGTTAGAGACAAGCATGATTTGTTGCTTCTGTGGCTCAGAGTAATATTGGTGGAACTCCTAGATTTAAGAGACAAGTTATGGGAACCAGAAGTTATGGTAGAGGTGGGAGTGTACTATTTAGGGGATGTGGTAAGGTGACAGGAAGACTAGAACGTGTTATAGATATAATCAGATAAGATATTTATCCTAGAATTTTCCTAATTTGAGGTGCTTTGTATGTAGAAAAGGTAGACATATCAATGTTGGTTGATCTTGGTGCAACCTATTCTTTTGCATCCAGTGTTTATGAAGTCTACTGATGTATGTATTAGTATTTTGATGCATAATATTATTGTTGAAGTTCCCACTAGAGATAGAGTGATAATCATAAATGTTTACAAGGGTTATGTGATTCATCTCAGTGATAGAGAGTTTGAAGTTGATTTGTTTTCTTTGAATCTAGTTGATTTTGATTTGCTTTTAGAGATGAATTGGTTGTTAGTGTATCATGTCTGGGTTGATTGTTTTAATTAAAATGTACTGTTCAGGATGCCTGGACAGGAGGAGTTTAACTTTCAAGGAAAAATGTAAGATACTTGCAAATTATTTTATGTGGTAGATTTTAGAAATGATAGTAGAGAGTTGGAAGAAATCTTAGTAGTGAAAGATTTTTCTAATGTATTTCTTGATGAGTTGTCTAGTTTGTCTCTCAGTAGGGAGATTAAATTCTTTATTGATGTGATACCAGGTTCATCACATATATCTATAGCACCCTACAAAATGACACCCACTGCGTTAAGAGGGTTGAAAGTTCAAGAGTTGTTAGATAAACAATTTATTCGATTTAGTATGTCGCTATGAGGAGTCTACGTAGTGTTTATGAAAAAGAAAGATGTAACAATGAGATTGTGTATAGACTACAGATAGTTGAATAAGATAACCATTAAGAACAAATCTCCTTTACCTAGGATATATGATTTATTTGAGAAGTTGCAGAGAGTAAGGGAATTTTTAAAAATAGACTTGAGATCAGCTTATCATCAATTGAGGATAGAGGATGGAGACGTGCCTAAGACTGTTTTTAGGACATGTTATGGTCATAAGTTTCTTGTGATGTCATTTGGGTTGACTAACGCTCCAACAACATTCATGGACTTGATGAATAAAATGTTTAAACCATTTCTTGATAATCTTGTGGTTGTGTTCATTGATAACATCTTGGTGTATTCTAAGACTAAGGAAAAGCATGTAAAACATTTAAAAATTGTGTTAGAGATTCTGAGGAGTGAGAGATTTTATTTTATAATTTCCTAAATGTGAATTTTGGCTGAATGAAATAATTTTCTTGGGGCGTGTAATATCTAGAGATGGCATAACAGTTGATCCACAAAAGGTAAAGGCAATTTTGAGTTGGGAGAAACCAAATAATGTGATTGAGATTAGAATCTTCTTGGGGTTAGCTGGTTATTATAGAAAATTCATTCAGAATTTTTCTATTATTGCAGCACTCTTGACTTGATTGATCAGGAAAGAGATGAAATTATATGGTTTGGGGAGTGTGAGAAAAGTTTCCAATTACTAAAGGAGAAATTGACTACAGCTCCAGTATTGGTGCTTTCTTTTGGTGATGAAGGATTTGTGGTGAATAGTGATGCATCCCATCAAGAGTTGGGATATGTGTTGATGCAACATGGGAAGGTAATGGCATATGCTTCTAAGCAATTGAGGAATCATTAGAGAAATTACCTTACCCATGACTTAGAGTTAGCTGCCATAGTGTTTGTTGGAAAATTTGGAGACATCATCTGTATGGAGCCACTTGTGAGATATTTACTGATCACAAGAGTTTGACATACTTACCTACCTAGAGAGGGTTGAATTTGAGACAGAAGCGGTGGATGGAGTTAATTAATGACTATAATTGTATAATTCACTATCATCTAGAAAAGGCAAAGGTGGTAGCAGATGCATTGAGTAGAAAATCTAAAGAAAGATTAATTGTTATTGAGAGTCATGATGTGAAATTGATGATAGATTTAAGAGAGATAAGAATGAAGTTGAATATCAGTGATAGAGGATCATTGTTAACAAATATTGTTGTACAGTCATCCATAGTAAACTGTTTGTTAGAGATGCAAGGTGGAGATGAAGAGATAGAAAAGATTAAGCAGGAAGTGCTTAGTAGAAAGCAATATAAGTTCAAAATTAGAAATGAGGGTATCTTGGTATTGGAACATGAGAATTGTGTTCCTAATGATGCTGGGTTGAGAAAGAAGATATTGAGAAAGGCACATGATGATGTATATTCGATGCACTCGAGTAACGATAAGATGTATAGAGGATTAAGACAAAATTTTGGTGGTCAGGATTGAAGAGGGATATAGTTGAATACATTTCTAGATGTTTGGTTTGTCTGTAAGTGAAGTATGAGAAAAGACATTCATCAGGCTTACTATGGTATCTTCCTGTGCTTGAATGACCATAAAAATGTGAGTGATAATAGATAGACTTTCTATGTTATCTCAATTTATTCCAATTAAAACTAATTGGAGTCCTAAAAAGTTGGATAAACTATATGTAGCTGAGATTGTGAGGTTGTATAGGGTACTATTGAGCATAGTGTCAAATAGAGATGCTAGATTTACATCTTGGTTTTGGAGAGTCTTTCAGAAAGCCACGAGTACACAGTTACAATTTAGTACAACTTTCATCCCCAAACAGATGAGCAAACAGAAAAGATTATTAGAGTACTAGAAGATATATGAGGGAAAATGTGAGTTTCTCAGTAAGTTGGGATGCTTACTTGCCAGTGATTGAATTTGCTTATATTAATCAACATCAATCTAGTATTGGAATGGTACCGTTTGAGGCATTGTATGATAAGAGGTGTAGAACTCCTATATGTTGGGAAGAAGTGAGAAAGAGAAATAAGTTTGGTCCATCAATTATTGAGTTAACAACTAGAAGGATCAAACGAGTTAGAGAGAACCTTAAAGCAGCACAGAGTAGACCGAATAAATCTGATTTTTAATAAAAATAAAAATAAAACGGAACAGAATAAAATAAAATAAGAAAAAAAAAACTAATGAAAATAATTTTAAAAAGAAATTTAGCACAATCCTTGGCAACGGCGCCAAAAACTTGTTGCGCGTTTATTTACCTAAATTAGTAAGCAAATAATCGCACTCGTTTTACTTGCAAGTGCACCATGCCAACTTAGTAGTATACTGTGCGAAAGCAAGATCATCTCCACAGGGATTGGTGAATTTCGTTTTAGAATTATATTCGTAATGTAAAAGATAGAAATAATAAAAGAGTTGATTTGATAAAGATAAAATAATAAAGATAAAGGCGTAGGGACTTGATATCCACCACTAATTATGCTACCACAACAAAATAGTATGCCAATGCTTTACTCATGTCATGAATACCTAATGGTTGTCAACCTAAGGGTATGGTATCTACTCCTTAAGCTATTGATCTCCCTAAGCAACGAGTTAGGCGTGGTATCTACTCTAACTCTTTTCTCTCTCAAGGGATTCAACCTGGTGTATGCTGAGTTGTTCCTTAAGAGAGTATAGGATCTGTGGAAATCGAGAACTACACGGGACCTAGGGCATGGTATCTACTCCCGGTTTTCCATGTTGATTAACCCAAGAATCCGGTGTGGATATCTTTTGTTCCTAATGTCAGACCCAGGACTCGGTCATCCAAATTGATCTAACTAACAAGTCCATACCACATGCACATATTGATCAGACATATACATATGAGGAATTTAAATAAAAGCAGGTATTAATCAAGTTAAGCAACACAACATAAATATCGCAAAGGTGCCAATACTAATTATTGAATAAACATAATTAGGGCTTCAACCAAACCCTTACTAAAAGTTAAATATACATAATAAAAATAAAGGAAAGAAGAAACCCGAGAGAAGAGTCGTCAATTCTCCTCCACAGTTTCCTTCTCCAAACTAAAAGCAAAAGATAAAAGAAGGGATCTAAGAAGTGATTATTTGTGTGTGCTTTACAAGTGTATCTATAGGGCTTGAGTAGTCCTAGAAGGCTCATGAGTTCCTAAACTTTCCTAAAACACAAAACTCCTTTATTTCCAAAATAGAGTTATTTCCAAAATAGGGTTATGCAGTTTACTGTTCACATCTCTACATGTGTGCTCAATCGCATGCGTCTTGCGCTCGATCGCATTGCTGCGCTCGATCCTTCATGTGTGCGAATAATCGCATGTGCGTTCAATCGCATGCAGTAGTGCGATCGATCGCACTTTGACCAGAAGCTGCTCCAGGATTTCTAAGCTTCTTCCTTTAAGTGCCAAAACTGCTTCTTTTTTCTCCAAGACCTATAAAAACATGTGAAACACACAAAATTAAGTAAAACAGACTAAAACGTATAGACAAAGAGCTTAACACACCCTCAAACTTACATATTGCTAGTCCCTTAGCAATACAAAACTAAAAACTAAATGAATAACAAAATTAAAGATAAATTCACTTCCATGATACTCAAAGATTTGGGTTGCACAGAAAACTATGATAATAGTTCATGAGTAAAATTAAAATAAAAACAACTTTTTGTATTGAAAAAGGATTTTCAAAAGTTCATGTTACTTACCCAAGGTTGGCTTAAGGCATCGTAAGTTTGATTTTTGTGTGATGAATTAGCACATATAAGATGGGGCTTCCATATAATTTTAGTGTATAGGGTTTCGATGCCCAAACCTTTATCGAATTCCTTATCAAAGAGAACAAAAATGGCATAATACTTTCTTTTTCTTTCTTTTTCTTTCATCATGCGATCTTTGCCATGTTGAGTTCTATCAAGCTTTCTATTTGACCATTGTAATGAGTGTTTAGCCAATGACTCCCAAACCAGATGATTTTAGGGCATTAGGTGTAAAGACACCCCTAAGGATTTATTAACTCGAATCAAAAAGGCTACGGAACTAACTGGTTTTAATACTTCTAAATGAAATTCCCACCTTTTGACGTGAACACTCAATGCTTACTGAGGCAAGAGGCCCAGTTACTCAGTGGAAAGTTTTTTGATCATTTTTTGCATGATGAACATTTTTCTTATATATTTTTTTTTCTTCTTTATTTTTCTTATGCCAAAGTGTTCTTTTCAACAAGTTATCCGATTACAGTTAGATTATGGAAACATACATAAGAGAATTATATGTCATACCCCACACAAATGCGTGTTTAAATGTGCTCGTGCAAATTTGGATCAAACTCATGAATTCTTAGGTGCCTTGAGGTAGGTAACTAAACTTTGTAAAATTTCCATTGCAAGACTATGTGTTCTAGCATTTAAGCTTACTAATGAAGTGTTATCAAATTTTTAAATCAACCAAAATTTTTGTTTACCAAAAGAACATGCGTTTATCTTCCTAAAAAAAAAAACTGGGACTTAGTGTGTGCATGTGTTTCAAGTGCGTGTGTGATAGTATGTAGTATCTCCCACTACCCCCAAACTTAAAATACGCATTGTCCCCAATATGTGTGGCATGGAAAGATCTGACTGGATGCACGCACTAAGTACCAGACAAAGAAAAATAAACATTATTCCGAAAAACAAGAAATATAAATACTAGATATGTAAATATAAATATAAATAAAAGAAAAATACTAAAATGAAAAGGATAAGTCTGGGGTGCCTCCCATGAGTGTTAAGTTTAACGTCTTCAGCCGGACCAAGCCTTATTTTTTTCCAAAAGTAAGAGTGGCAGTAGCTAGCATAGAAAGTGTCTTATTCTCTCCCATATAAGCATAAGATAAGTGCTCTGGCAACTGCTTGAATTCCAAGTTAGGTGCCTGTACAATAAAAGGAAAAATAGTATTAGTAGGCACATGAATATCAAATGGATCAGTGTACTTACTTTGATGCTTTGGAGAGGCTTCAATAAGGTGCATAGTTTCGATGATGTCATCAGTAACATCCTCAGATTCTGACACTGTACTCGATCTTGTGAGACTATATGTAAGAGCAGTTTCTAATGGGTCAAAGTAATGGTCATGAAAAACTTGTTCAACAACACCTTGCTTTTTTTTTACTTAGATCCTTAGCTATATGCCCCACTTGTACATCTAATCTTTGAATAGCTTGCTTATGCCTTGCATTTATTTGTCTTTGCTCAGTCATAAACTACTCTTGTAAGGTAAGCACCTGTTGTTGTTGAATGACCAATTCCCTCACAATGCTCTCTAGGTCACTCTCTCTTGATTCTGGGTTTAATTGAGCTGCTTGTTGGAAGTTCCTTTGCTGCCCTTGAAGGTTCAAGGCATTTTGATTGTTCCATGCCAAGTTTGGGTGGTTCTGCCATCCAGGATTGTAGGTATATGCATATGCATTGTTCGGTCCCTCATAATTTGCTTGCTCTTGATTAAGTGAGATGTTTTGAGTAGTCATGGTGTTTATGAGCATATCCAGCTTCCTCTCCATAGCATTTAGATAAGTGTAACTAGCTTCCACCATTGGCGCTTCTCCTTCAAATGAATTGGTTGAAAAGCTTCAGCGCAGCAGTTTCAGTACTGCTGCTCGGGTACTCTCTGGACCTTTTGCGCTCGATCGCAATGAGGACAGAAACTCCTCCTCTGCACACCTGACAAAAAAAAAAAAACAGAAAACGAAAAGAAGGAATAAATCTGATTTTTAATAAAAATAAAAATAAAATGGAACAAAATAAAATAAAATAAGAAAAAAAACTAATGAAAATAATTTTAAAAATAAATTTAGCACAATCCCTGGCAACAGCGCCAAAAACTTGTTGCCCGTTTATTTACCTAAATTAATAAGCAAATAATCGCACTCGTTTTACTTGCAAGTGCACAAGATCAACTTAGTAGTATAGTGTGCGGAAGCAAGATCATCTCCACAGGGATTGGTGAATTTCGTTTTAGAATTATATTCGTAATGTAAAAGATAGAAATAATAAAAGAGTTGATTTGATAAAGATAAAATAATAAAGATAAAGGCGTAGGGACTTGATATCCACCACTAATTATGCTACCACAACAAAATAGTATGCCAATGCTTTACTCATATTATGAATACCTAATGGTTGTCAACCTAAGGGTATGGTATCTACTCCTTAAGCTATTGATCTCCCTAAGTAACGAGTTAGACATGGTATCTACTCTAACTCTTTTCTCTCTCAAGGGATTCAACCTGGTGTATGCTGAGTTGTTCCTTAAGAGAGTATAGGATCTGTGGAAATCGAGAACTACACGGGACCTAGGGCATGGTATCTACTCCCGGTTTTCCATGTTGATTAACCCAAAAATCCGGTGTGGATATCTTTTGTTACTAATGTCAGACCCAGGACTCGGTCATCCAAATTGATCTAACTAACAAGTCCATACCACATGCACATATTGATCAGACATATACATATGAGGAATTTAAATAAAAGCAGGTATTAATCAAGTTAAGCAACACAATATAAATATCGCAAAGGCACCAATACTAATTATTGAATAAACATAATTAGGGCTTCAACCAAGCCCTTACTAAAAGTTAAGTATACATAATAAAAATAAAGGAAACAAGAAACCCGAGAGAAGAGTCGTCAATTCTCCTCCACAGTTTCCTTCTCCAAGCTAAAAGCAAAAGATAAAAGAAGGGATCTTAGAAGTGATTATTTGTGTGTGCTTTACAGGTGTATTTATAGGGCTTGAGTAGTCCTAGAAGGCTCATGAGTTCCTAAACTTTCCTAAAACACAAAACTCCTTTATTTCCAAAATAGGGTTCTGCAGTTTACTGTTCACATCTGTACATGTGCGCTCAATCGCATGCGTCTTATGCTCGATCGCATGCGTCTTGCACTCGATCCCATTGCTACGCTCGATCCTTCATGTGTGCGAACGATCGCATGCAATAGTGCGATCGATCGCACTTTGACCAGAAGCTGCTCCAGGATTTCTAGGCTTCTTCCCTTAAGTGCAAAAGCTGCTTCCTTTTTCTCTAAGGCCTATAAAAACATGTTAAACACACAAAATGAAGTAAAACAGACTAAAATGTATAGACAAAGAGCTGAACACATGTAAATTAAAGGGCTTAAATATGAATATTTAAGCACTTATCAGTGTGTGTGTGTGTATATATATATTACTTCATTTAATTATTATTACCAAATCCTGTTTAGTTTCCTTCTTTCTTCAATTCAAATTTCTCTCTTTCTTTAAACACCTAGAGACTCACTGAAAAGTTGAAAGAGTAAAATTTTGAAGATGTTTACAAGAGAATTTTAAAGAGAGTCGATGAAAGCTCTAAGAAAAATAAAAGGTAATAATGTAAATTTTATTTTTGAAATTTAGCATACATGAAATCACCTGGAATTCAATGTAGAAATTTTTAAAGGGTATGAATTCTAGAAGAATTGAAGAATAAATTAGAAAGTTTAATATAAATATTATGTCAGGTGTTGACGATCAGCAATCAGGTATAATTGTTGAAAGGAGCAGGAAAGGCAAAGAGGTGATTCACGAGTAGCTTTAAGTGCTATGTGGTGAGTTAAATTTACTTTTAATAATCAAGATTAATATGAAATATAAAGTGATGATATTTGAATTAATTATTAACGTATGATTAGATGATAAATGAAAGTTGGTTGATGGGTATGATAGGAATAATTGATATGTTAAAGATTTATTATATGAGAAGTAATATTATTGAAATAATGAGTTGATTAAATATTTAATGAAGGGATAAATAAAATTCTTGGCAAGCTATAATTGATAATTTGATTTGATATATGAGGAGATAATTTAATGAATATGATAAAAATAATAATTTTGAGAAAGAGCTAGATAGCTAAATTGAATGTCTGAATGTATGCCTATTTTTATATTATTGTTCATATGCATATTTCATATCATTGTTCATATTCATATGCATGAAATAAAAGAATCGGGAAGGCAGCCGGTCTAAATTAAATAAAAGAACTGTGACAGCCGATATATGCTGGAAATAAAAGAACCGGGAAAGCAATTGGTCTAAGATAAAACATGTCGACATGTGGGAAGATGTTCCCAAATAATAATATAATTTAAATTAATGCATTGCTTTTATTTTAAATATTGATTATTATTGCTTGAGATGCTAAAGTGTTATTCTTGATTGTAAATTTATTGATAGATAAATGAGTCTCATATAGAGACATATATGATGAGAAAGAAATATGAAAGTATGATATGATAAGAATTATTTGAGTGATTGATTATATGTTGTGAACCTCATAACGAGGTAATTATGAGGTAGGATTGATAGTCTCAAGATGATTAAATATATGAGAGGAAGAGATTGATAAATGATGAGGATTATGATATGACTAGTGATAATGGAATGCTATTATCGAATTATATGAGATATATACAAATGAATATTGGAAGACTATTTGAAAATTTTAATACTTCTAGTAAATTTAATTCACTTAGCTTGTGAAGCTCACTCTTCTTTGTTAAATAATTTCAGGTAGCAGGCATGATAGATAGATTAGTTAGCTGATATTTAGGCTGAGTGATTATCTGTAAGCCTCGTGGTCTACATCCTTAGACTAATGAAAAAAAATTGTAAATATTCATGCATCATATGTTGTATATAATGTTTCAGCTGAGATTTTAATGATGTAACTCCCCTGTTGAGGGTTGAGGATTGATGTGTGTGTGTGTGTGTGTGTGTATAATTTCAGTTGATGTTTTTATATTGTTGCATATATGTGTCATAATGGGATTTCAAAAGGTGGCGACATGTCTCGGGGGTAGCTAACCCGCAATGAGTCGTTATAGATTTGAGTCGTTACATGATTAGAAGCCACCATATATAAGCAGGAATATCATGACTAAAGTTAGAGGACCATGGGTTATTTGAGAAGCCACACCCTCGACCATCACAACCAAGCTCTCCATAGGCTCCTGGGTAAGTCTAGCCATGTATTTCGGGAGGATACCCCAGATCAGGTGCTCTTGAGCCATGTTTGCGCTCTCGAATGGGATTTCAAAAGGTGTCGTAATGGAATTACGACACATATATGCAACAATATAAAAACACCTGATCTGGGTAAGTCTAGCCATGTCTTTCGGGAGGATGCCCCAGATCAGGTGCTCTTGAGCCATGTTTGCGCTCTCGAAGCACGAGTCACCAACTTTCACAAACCAGTCCGGCCTGAAGATATCCAGAGGGTGGGCCTGGACTGGTGCAACAACCCTCACTAGAGGAAGAGAGGGAATCACAGCCGCATCATCCTCCACCACAATAGAAGTAGGGGGAAGGGTACAGGAACTTCCTGCATTGGCCTTCTTCACAGAAGACTGAGCCACCACACCCGAGCCTCCTCGTCTAACTTCTTTGTTTGGGACAACTTGGCTTCCCTCTGAGCAGTTTTAAAGGCATCCATGGCTGCAAAGAACAACAGGCATAAATACCAGGAGCAGAGAAAGAAAAGAAAGTATAAGGGAAATGACTCAGACCTATCTGCTCGTCTGGACCCTCAGGTAAAGTCTGAGACTAGTCAACTCAGTTTTTTGGTAGAGGAGCTAAATCGCAATATTCTGCCAATCATATTCTGTAGGCTATCTATCTCCCTCCTCAAAAGATTTGGTTTCTTGTTTGACTTAACCACGTCCAAGTCCCATTGGGAAGGCAAGTCGAAGCCCTTCTCACTCTGAATGTAGAAGAAACTCTTATTCCACTGCTTAATGCTCGAGGGAGTCTTATCCAGTAACCCCCTTTTTGGCCTGGAGCTCAACACTACCCACCCGTTCTCCTTGTGCTTACTAATCAAAAATAGGTTCTTAAATACATTCATATTCATAACCCCCTTCACCTTAATGCTGACATAGATGAACACATGGGAAGGAGTATGGAATTCGGCACGAGCTGACACAAAATAATCCGATAAGACCTAAGCACTGAAATCCTCGGGGATCCTATATGTGATTCTTATCTTCTCAAGCTCGTAATCTGTCAACATGTTAGGGGAGAGGTTGGTTGCAAAACCTATGTTTGGCCTTTCATTCTCTCCTATTTCCTCTCGAAACATGAAAAAAGCATGATTACCGTCGGAGGAGGAAGAAGGCGACTCATTCTCCTCATACAGAACTAGGGCACGAGAGTCTCTTGAGGAGACATTTACCTCGGCCTCCAAATCTTTGTTGCTACTACGGTTGTTACCACCGCTACTGCCCCTACTTTCCCCATTACTTCTACTGCTAACACTACCACTACCATTATTGTTATCACCACCACTACCTCTATCACTGTAAATATCAAAAGAAAACATGAGTGCAAGAGAATATGACTCACCGTTCGAGGGCTTTGAAAGGTCCAAATGCTGAGTACCGGGCTCTAAAACTCTTAAACTCCGAGCTCCCATATAGATAAACACTTCAAACTCTCAAACTTCCAAACTTCGAGTAGATAAACACTTCGAGTTCTAAAACTTCCAAACTCCAAGTAGGCAGACACTCCGAGCTATCAGAATTCAGAAGTCTCTCAAAACTCAAAACTCCAAAGGCTCTCAGATTCTAAAGGCTCTCAAAAATTTTATGAAGTGAGGAGCAAAGGGAAGCCTCTCCCTTTATATAGAGCTCCTCACATATAGAACAAGGAGGCATTATTAACTCAACCGTATTCTAGAACATCGAAGCAACACCTTTCTCCAAGACCAAGGAAGGTATCGCCTCTTGGGAAACCTTAGGATTCGCACCGCCTTTTCTCAGCATTTAAGAATGCGGCTAGAGGTATCCTCAATTAATGACCAAACGATGGGCGGAGAAGACAGGGCCAAACATGAGAGTCAAACCCTAAAGTTTCACATCTTGGGCCCAAAACGAAACCCTTGCCGACTACAACAAAGCCCACAAAAACCAGAACGGGCAGAAGGCCATATGAAAGTCACTTTATATAACTAAGTCCTATCTCCTCAGAAGCAACCCACGTTCACCAAAGACTCCGAGTAGTTGGGATCCATGATTAACTCCTCGGAAGCAACCCACGTTCACCAAAGACTCCGAGTGGTTGGAGACCATGTCCAAATCCTCGGGCTTTTCCAAAAACTCCGAGCGGTTGGAGCCCATGTCCAACTCCTCGAGCTTTTCCAAAGACTCTGAGCGGTTGGAGCCCATGTCCAACTCCTCGGGCTTTTCCAAAAACTCTAAGCGGTTGGAGCCCTTGTCCAACTCCTCGGGCTTCTCCAAAAACTCCGAACGGTTGGAGCCCATGTCTAACTTCTCCAAAAAACTCCGAGCAGTTAGAGCCCATGTCCAACTCCTTGAACTTCTCCAAAAACTCTAAGCGGTTGGAGCCCATGTCTAAGTCCTCGGCTTCTCCAAAAAACTTCGAGCGGTTGGAGCCCATGTCCAACTCCGAGTAGTTGGAGCCCATGTTCAACTCCTCGAACTTCTCTAAAAACTCCGAGCAACTAGAGCCCATGTCCAACTCCTCAGGCTTCTCCAGATTTTGAGCAGTTGGAGCCCATGTCTAACTCCTCGGACTTCTCCAAAAAACTCTAAGCGATTGGAGCCTATGTCCAACTCCTTAGACTTCTCCAAAAACTCCGAGCAGTTAGAGCCCATGTCCAACTCCTCGAGCTTCTCCAAAGATTTTGAGCGGTTGGAGCCCATGTCCAACTCCTCGAACCTCTCCAAAAAACTCCGAGCAATTGGAGCCCACATCTAACTCCTAAGACTTTTCCAAAAAACTCCGAGCAGTTGGAGCCCATGGCCAACTCCTTGGGATTCTATAAAGATTTTGAGCGGTTGGAGCCCATGTCCAACTTCTCAGACTTCTCCAAAAACTTCGAGCAGTGTTTGCTGAGGGTCAACTTCTCGGACTCCAATATCCAAAACTCCGTGCAGTGTTGATTGAGGGTCAACTTCTCAGACCAATTTCCAAAACTCCAAGCAGTGTTGACTGAGGATCAACTCCTCGGACCAATCTCCAAAACTCCGAGCAGTATTGACTGAGGGTCAACTCCTCGGACTCCAATCTCCAAAACTTCGAACAGTGTTGACTGAGGGTCAACTCCTCAAACCAATCTCCAAAACTCTGAGCAGTTTTGAGTGAGGGTCAACTCCGAGCAGTGTCGATTGAAGGTCAACTCCTCAGAGCAGTCTCCAAAACTCCGAGCAGTGTTGATTGAGGGTCAACTTCTTGGACTCCAATCTCCAAAATTCTGAGTAGAATAGACTAAGCACCAACTCCTCGGATTCAATCACCAAACTCCGAGTAATTCTTGACCGAGTGTCAACGCCTCAGAGCAATCACCGTTTCCCAAACACCATGGAGGTGTTTTGGTAAGATTCTATGGGTGATTAGCCTCTTCGCGATTAGGTTCGAACCACTGCCTCAACCCCACACTATCTACTTCCTCAAGTACAAAAGTGTACTTAAGGAAGTGGGGGGCATCTAATGTGGGAGAAAACTCCCCTACCAGTAACGCAATGAAATGTGTTATTCTCTAGGGTAAAAATGGTAATTCCCTAAACATGACAAGATAACCAATCACCTCCCGACACGTCGCAAGGGGCATAACAGTAATTTCATACTGTAATATCTAATGCTATTCCGTTGTTCAAACTTCTAGATAAATTTTCACAATAAATGGATAACTCCAAAAGAGTGACACTCCTATTCTACCACTATAGTTGCTCTCCTGATCGAACTTTACTCATGCACACTATAAATATGAGCTCTCATAATCAAAAGGTAAACACAATTTTCTCAACACACAGCCCCATTTCTTTTGATTTTCTCTATTCCTTAGACAAAACCCTAAACTAACTTAAGTATCAGAGAGTCCTCCCATGACCTCCGTGACTTTAGGTTTTAACTCTGTTTTGTGCTTGCAAGTCCACTCTTCGACGGTTCGGCTCCCGGCAGAATTTCGGCATCAACAAATTCTAAAAACTCTGTATCCACAAATTTCCTAACATTAGTTCTGCCTCCACAGGTCTGATCCTTGGATTGCTAAGTTTGTTGAATTCACTACACTCCACAGAAACATCTACTGCTTTTTTATCCTTGGTGGTGATAGTTGAACATGGAGTGAAACCAGACAGGATGAATGTTTCTGGTGAAGCCGATGAAGCTGGATTCAACCCCGGTGCAAAGCTCTAAAACAGAAACAGTGAATTCAAAAAATCGAAGGATGAAAGTTTAACCTAATAAAAGAAACCGAGATGTTAAAAGAAACTAACCGATAAGGAACACAAAAAACAAACTAGCCTGCAAAATTTCAAATTTTACACTGGAAATCCATTATATATGATACAGTATGCTGATTTGTGAACTAAAATCGAGATTAATTATGAAGTTATTATGATAGTATAAACATATATGAACTATTACACATGATTTTTTTAACGAAAGAAAATTAACAGAAAAGACTTCGAAATTAAATACTCCATATAGTTGTTCAACGTGATAAAATCGTTAAAAATAAAAACATGAAGGCATATCCCTTGCAACTGTAAAATATTTTCATGAAAAATCAAATTAAATTTGACAAAATGTAAGGCATTTTCAAGGAACACAATCTCAGCATAATATATATATATATATATATATATATATATATATATATATATCAAACGGAGAAATCAACGGGAGATAGAATTATACTTCTACGGTTTCAACGCTGTAGTCATCGGAGATCTCAGAAATCAAAGAGGAATCGGCTAGTTTCTTCGTAATATCTGACGAAGCATCTTTAGATACCGAGGTAAATGCAGAACTCTAATTCTTCTTCGCAATTTTTCATAAAACCAAAGAGAAGTCAAAATTAAAACATGATCTAGACGAGGTCAAAATTAAACACATGATCTAGACGAGATAGGTTAGGTTTGCAAAATTAAAACATATTGGTTGCATTAAACACATGGCAATCAGTTAATGGTGTACTTTAAACCGGCCTCTTTCCTCGTTCTTATGTTGAATTATTGACCGAACCTAATTATGCTCATCCATTTACTTCAACGGAGATTGACTCGTGTTGTAAAATCAATTAGGTTTAATTATAAAAATATATATTGTGGACTGTATTTTTAAATAAATATTTTAAGGTTTTTGTGGTTGATTTTATTTTTAAAAAATATCTTGAGAATTTTTTTGTGACAAAAATACCTTGTAGTTAACTAAAAGAAACATATCACATAGTATTTTTTATTAACAAAAACATACCATATTATTTTTTTATTAATAGAAACATATTATAGGTATTTTTTACCACAAAAAAACCTTAAGGTATTTTTTTGAAAATGTAGTCAACCACAAGATATTTTTTGTAATAAAGCCAAAAAATTATAAAGTAAATTTGATAATTCATATAAATTTTTGAGTATAAAGTGATCCCTATAGAAGTCGATCCCCAACAGTGATCAACTACTCTACTGTAAAAAATTGTAAAGTAAATTATGTGATACACATAAATTTTGAGTATAAATTGATCTCTATCACATCTCAAAATTTAAAGAGTCAAGATCCATATGTAAAAATAGTGTACTGTAAGTTTTGCTTTATAATTTTTACTACAAAGGAGTCGATCCCTACTCCAAAGTGCATCCCATGTATTTTTTTTAAATATCACACTTACTAGCTATTTACTGCAAAAGCATTTAACTTCAAAGTTATTTTTAATTGGAACTTGAGACAGATATATGATATATTGATTTTTTTTTTAAATTTGATAAATCTAGGATTGTAGTAATTAATATGCTTACATAGAAGATGCATGTTCTCGTATATTGCTTGGAAATATTATTTTGATTCCACCTGATCTGTAATTAAACTCAAAACCACATGCTTTATTTTTTTATCCCATAGAAAAGACAAAAGGAAATCTATAATAATGTGTGTATTTCATTCTTAATTACTTTGAAGAAAGTGACTTGCATTTTATTTTTCCAATTATGAATTGCTTTGAATTAAGTATATAAAGTCTTCTAAAAAAGTATATAAAATAAACTTTCCAATACAGTTGAGTTTCTAAAGTTCTGTTGTGAGTAGTGATTGTCTCATGTCTTAAAACATTAGTCTCACTGCTAAAAGTCAAGATTGAGATCTAGGGATGATTACAAAGTTTTAAGTTATATTAATACTGAATAATATGTGAGTTATTTGTTTATTTATATAGTGGTTATTTTTAATATTGTATATAGGTTATGAAATAATATTATGTTTTTATATTGTGATCAAATCAAATATATTTGTATAATAATTTTTCAATAAGAAAAGATCGAGATGGAGAACTCCCAAAATAATCACTCATTTGCATATAAACACTCACTAATGGATCAGTGATTTAGTGACATTTATAAAACCATGACAATAAATAACCATTTTAACTTTATAAAACATTATTTGGCACTCTAGTAAGTGAGATTGTAAATTTTGATTGATTATTGAGGTAGATAACTGAAATGTGTGACTATTTTGGAGTTCCAGCACTGCCCGTAGAAAAACATGCATATATATATGGTAGTGGACAACTTAATGATTTAATTTTTAGAATTCAAGTGATGATCTTAAATCATATATTTGGTTTCACTTGACATATTTCTTAGCTATTTTTGTCTCAGCTACAGAAACTAGTGATAAACAAAACCGATCAAATTAGATATTTGTTAAAGTAATTTTATTCATTTTTGGAATGGAACATGTACTGCAAAAGGTGTTTGTATTCTATTTAGGATTTTAAATTGAAACAACTCGATGCTGCATAATTCATCTGCTGAAAATATTTATGTGCGAATCAGAGAAGATATAAAAAACCAATCTAACTTTAAAAGGAAATAAAAATAATATACATCTTTTTTTTTTTTCCTTCTGAAAAGCTGAGATCAATATATTATTAATCAGGATCAATATAACGATGTACGACAATACCCATAGCACCATCAAAGCTAAAGGAAACAAGGTCAAGAAGGTAAAAACAGAAAATAGGCAACCCCATGATCTCTCCCAAAAAGAACAAATTAACTTAGCAATAGAACAATCATAAAAAACTAATTCAGCGCCAGACTTGCAAATAACCAAAACCAAACCGACGACGACCACAACAACAACAACGGATATAACACCACGTAGCACAACTAGACGCAGCACGCGTTAAGACACCCCCACCCACAATTCACAATAGTTCGTTGGTAAATGTGTGATGGGGGATTCAAACTTGGAGTGTAATGGTTCAATAATGTCTAATACTTTGTTGGTCCACACAATAAGGTATAATAGTTTGTTGGAACATGTGGACCATGTTACTCATAATCAAGTTATTTTAGTGGTGCCTATTAAGTCATCGTTTTGATAATAATTACTAACTCCACACCCACGATTCACAAAATTTTCTGCACTACAAGAAAAAACATGTCCACAGTGTAAATATATAAAACATGTATATACATAATTTAGAGACACTATTGTATATACACATATAACTTATTACTATATATCAGTGTTTAAAAAGATGAAGTCTAGGCGCGTCCAGAGGCGAAATGGGGGCTAAAACGCCCCAAGACGTGAACCTGGGGCGAATCTGTCGTTGAGCTTGCGTTTTTCGGATCGGGCGTTCGCCCAGACCTGAGGTGTACGCCTTTGACGACCCGGGCTTCTGGGCGTACACCCAATGCATTTTTTTTTATAACTTGACATTATAAGTTTGAGCTGGTTAACTAAATAAAGAAACAAAAATTTCAAATCACGAATCACGATAACTATAAGAAAAATATAACGATCAGAGTCCCAAATCATCAATTGAAAACAATCAGCGCATTAAAAAAACATTAAATCGCAACCAAAACTCTAGCCTGAGGAATAAGAGAACGAATAAAGAAGATGGAAAAGATGACACTAACTGATAAGAGAAAAGAAGAGAGATGGGAATCTCTATTTGAGGGATTTGTCGTTCTTGGAGGAGCCATATTGAGGAGGTGAGTAGATGAGAGTAGCAGCTATGGCTCCCAGTAAAACCACATACTTCGCTAACACTGTCAGCTTTGCCACCAAAGGCTCTCCTCTTATCCACGTCATTTATTATTCTTCTTCGCTTCTCCAACAAACAGAAAAACGCTTTTCCTTGTTCCAATATTTGTAGTGCTCTCAATCGAACTCTGTAGAAGAGGGTTTATATCTCAATCGTATTGTGCTCTAATAAGCATAACATACGGATTGCCCATAATGGGATTTAAAACAAGCACCATTTGCCTGCTGCCACATCAGTGTCTTTGACTAGTCTATTCTCAATCGAACGGTCACCAATGAATCTACAAATCCAAAACTTGAATAGTGATCGATAGACAGTGGTTGGGCTTGCCATTACGTAGATATTAGCCTTCTTTTAAAATTCGTTGGGCTTAGATTGAAAAAGTCGAACCAATATATATATATATATACATATATATATATATATACATATTGTTTTGCATTGAAAATGAGTAAGATTGAACCCAAATCTCTTATAAAAAATAAAGATAATAAAAATTTTATATTGACGGAAACCGGACACTCTTGGAGACAGATTTGAGAAAATTTTTATCCACGACTTTTAAAATTTCTCAATGGAAACAAGAGCAGGGATGGGAAATGCACTCCTTAGTCTGTTTAGAACCTAAACCTCATTTTCAAATCTCCATCAAATTTTTATGAATTCCATCTTACAAATACGTTAGTATAGGATTTATAATTATATAACTGCACTTGGCTATAATTAATTTAGTAAAGTGCACTTTTCGTTGCTAGTGTTAATTCAAGTTAGTAATTATATAACTACACTTTTCGTTTCTTATAGGTCTTAAATTAGTAAATTTTATTGATAATTAATTTATTTATATTATTTTAAGTTTTTAGTATTTTATTATTTAATTAATATTATTTTATTCAAAATACCACAACGTTTCAAAAGGCTTACGCCCCAAAGTCTCGGGACTTACGCCTCGTCCAACGCATTCACCTCTGAAAACACTGCTATATATAATGTTAAACTAATTCTCTTCTTCTACATGGAATTAGAGCTATAAATTATCACTAGGGGTGAACATTGGTCAGTTTAGGTCGGGTTAGTCTAAAAGTTCAACCCAAATCCATCCAACCTCAACTCAACCCAACCCATTCTAATCGGTTTGGGTCATTAGGTTGATATATTTTTTCTACTAAAAAATTAAATAATACATATTACATAACAAAAAATATTCTACTAAATCTAAAACCAAATCCATACATATTGCAAGTAAAAGTTGTGTGTATTAGCTTTATATAAACTAATATTTAATACTTTTGTTAACATCTTGGAAATTGTTATGAAAACAAGCATTAACGGATGCTCTTTTCAGCATACAACACACCAAAACTCTTTCAATTTTGTAGAATGATTGTAAACCAGCCTTAAAACCTTCATGATCTAATTCCTACATAATGTCCCACATATACATCAGATAAAAACCATAAAGTAAACGAAAATAGAGAAAGCTAAAATTGTTTTTTAAGGATTCTTAGGAAGAAGAAATATATATATATATAGACACACACACACAAAAACTAACTTACCAAAATATGGAGGTATTCCATCAATATTTAGGGAAAGTAGATTCCACCGTTAAACCTGTAACTCTAGAAAAAATAAGTGATACATCAATACATAGAAAAATAAAAATAGTGTAACTAATAAAATTATCGAAATGAAACTATAAAACTTAATTACCTGATTCAAGTTGCTTAAGCTCATCCAAACTATCTTCAACATGGATCTGTATTGGTGAAGCTCGTAATCAATCTTGTGCACAAATAAGAGCTTCCACTATTCTATGAGTCAAGGAACTACGAAAAACATCAAGAACACGACCACTCATTCTAAAAACTGATTCAGAAGCAACTGTAGAAATAGACATTGCCAACACATCTCTTGCCACTTGAGAAAGAATTGGATATTTACTTGAATTACTTTTCCACCAATCCAAAATATCAAATTTCACATTATCTTTTTCATCAGCATCATCCAAATACATATCCACCTCTGATTTATCTACACCAGTTTTTTCCTTTTGGTACTTTTTTGTATCGATTTGTCATCACCAAAAAAGGATATTCCACAAAATCAACTTCCATCTCACTAGAACTTTGAGTCCTTGAAACTGATTTACTACTTGTGGACGAAGAATTAGAAAGCAAGCTATAATTATCAAACAACCGGACGCAAAGTAGCATCATAGAAAGTTTTCAAGAATTTAACCAATGCCTGAACATTTTTCCAATCATTCTCATTGAGAACTCCATTTTTATCCTTATAATGTAGAAAATGTGATTCTTGTTATTCTTCCAACCGTTCAAAAGCCTTTTGAAATTTAAGTGCAGCTTCTAGCATCATATAAGTTGAGTTCCACCTAGTTAGAACATCTAGGTATACAAGACACTTGATTGATATTTTCTCTTCCTCCGCACATTTTTTTAAAATTTTCCAATCTCACCGGAAAAGCCCTCATATACTTCATCGAATCACGAATCTGACCAACGGAATCCTTACAATATTGCAAACCATCACTCACAACAAGGTTTAAAATATGAGCACAACATCTCATATGGAGAAATTCACCATTCAAGACACTTCCATTCCAATGTTTAATTCTTTTCATCATATACTTTAAAGATTTATCATTAGAAGTTCCATTATCAACCGTGATTGTGAAAACTCTCTCAATACCCCATTCGACCAAACATAACTCAAACAATTTCCCAATTGCTTCTTCTTTATGATTAAAAATTGGACAAAAGTTTAAAATTCTTTTATGTAATTTCCAATTACTATCAATAAAATGCATGGTGAGACACACATAATTAATGTTTTGCACAGAAGTCCATGTGTCTGTTGTTAGGCAAACTCTTTGAGATTTTTTACGCAAAAAATCCCTTATCTTTTTTTTTTCTCAGTATAATAAAGTGCCATGCAATCTCTAGCTATCGTAAATCTTGAAGGAATTTTAAATTTCGGTTGCAGTGACGCAACAAAATACTTGAAACCTTCATGTTCTACAAACTTATAAGGTAATTCATCAACAATGACCATTATAGCAAGTAGGGTTCTAGATGCTTCATAATCAAAACTTTTTGCCACACCCGAAATATTCAAAGTAGTAGTACCATCTTCTGCCACAGTTTGGCAATCCGACAAAGTCTTTTGTTTCTTGCACTTAATATTATAAGGATACTTACTACACCTATTCAAATGTTTTCACATTGTACTAATACCATTATTACTATAATAAGCATAAGTTTGCCCACAATAATTACATGTAGCCCTCTCATTTTCAGCTTTCTCACTTTCAATCAAAGTAAAATGTTTCCACACATTTGATGTTCTTTTAGGAGGTTTTTTGCTTGAGTCACTCACCTTTTTCTTTGAAGCTACTTTTTTTTTTTTTTTTGAATTTGAAGATGAATCATTGGGTTATCTGCCATACTTGACAGTTGACACTTTGACATGAGAATAATTTCTAAATCTGCCTTATTTTTCTGGGTGATATTTTCTCCCTCTCTCTCCTCTCTCACTCATGGTCCCTTCTCTCTCTCCCGTCCTATCTGTTTTCTCTCTTTGTCCTCATCTCTCTCTATCAATGCTTGGGCTTTCTCTTTCTTGGGCATTACGGGTTTTTTATGGCATGAGAAATTTTCAAAGAGAAAGCAGTGGTTGTGGGTGGTGCCGGAGTAGTATGATAGCAGCTACCTGAGTTTAACGGACATCAAGGCGGTTTTTAACCGCACCTTTTCACGGTGGGCGAGAGTAATTCCTGTGAGCTGAAAATCAGCACTCAATCAGAACCTAACACAGTCGATACTGTCTATACTTAGAAAATTTTCCATTCTCCTGGAAACAAAAACAGCATAAACATAAAAGTAAAAATTTTACTACCCCTGCTTGACCTCAGGCTTCTCAAACACCAAAGAAACAATTTTTTTTATAATACCAAGGAAACAAATTTTGGAATCTCGTTTCTTTTAATACCACTCTACTTTCAGTCTAGAACAAATTCAATTATCCTCCACAAGAATAAAATTCAAAATCCTACATCCTTTCTACATATATATAAGATGTTATTGGTAGCTGATAAACTAAATAGATTCCTTGAATACAGATTTACAAATCAAACCACATATAAGTAACAGCAATCAATAAATAATCACTACGCATTAATTTATAGACAAAACTAAATATACTCAATAAAACCCATATGGCAAAAAGCCAAATTAACAAAACCAAATCAATAAAATCCACCAGTAAGCATAATCTATTTCTTAAAAAAAAAAAGTTGAAACTTTGAATAAGAACCAACGCCATAGTTCTTTCCCAATTCAAAATCCTGGATGGTGAAATTCAGGGAGGTGCAGGACTACGAATCGGCAGACATACGGATCGGGTTTTACCGTGGGGACCACGACGATGGTGGGCCATTTGATGGGGTGTTAGGAGTGCTAGCCCACGCGTTCTCGTCGGAGAACGGGAGGTTCCACCTGGACGCAGTGGAGACGTGAGCTATTGATGATTTCGAAGGGGTGAATTCGAAGTCCAAGGTGGCTGTTGATTTGGAGTCAGTGGTGACCCACGAGATCGGACATGTGCTTGGATTGGCTCACAGTTCGGTGGGTTAGCTCATAGTTCAGTGAAAGAAGTGGTGGGTTAGCTCACAGTTCGGTGAAGGAAGCGATGATGTATCCAAGCTTGAAACCCCAAACAAAGACAAAGTTCTTAAAAAAAGGATCAAGAACGAGAAAGAAGACTGCATACCTTACTTTATTGAAGCATGGAGCTAAGCTCTGTAAATCATCCGTCAGTCGAACGAAGAAGAAAGAGATCGTGAATGTATGAGTCTACGAGACTCTGAAATTCTGAATGAGAGAGCCACGGTTTCAAGTGAATTGTAACCTCTTTTTTCCAGAATACTTATCATTGTATTATCTAATTACAATAAGCTATGATTTATTTAGATTTGAAGTACTATTATTGTGCTACATATAATTTTACTCATTATATTATAACTATTTAAATATAATTTTATATTTAATAAATATATAATAATATATTTGACCGGAATACCAGTTTGGATCGGGTGAAAAATTTTGAACCCCAACCTAACTCAACTTATAGGGTTCAAAAAAATTTCAACCCAACCCATTGTATCAGTTTGGGTCGAGTTCACGAGTCAACTGGGTTCCATGCTCACCCATACTTATCACTATATATATAATGTTAAACCCTAATTCTCTTCTTTTACATGGTATTAGAGCAAGAAGATTCTAAATCTAAAGCCATGAAAAATAGTTCTACTATCTCTCTATCCACAACACCTCTCTTATTTGATTCCGTTATGAATCACACATCCCAGTTTGTGTTAGAAAATGAGAGTAAAGGGTTGTTTTAAAATCCAAAAGCCATTAGTTTAAATCAAATGATTTTGATTTAAATAGAGAATGTGTGAGATTAATCAAAATGCATCAGTCTAAATCAAATGTTGTGATTTAAATAGAAAAGGTGTGAGATTTAATAATTACTTTTTAAACATACGCGATCTGGTCTGTTAAAAACTAACAGACATGATCGTAAGACTCTCATTAAATCTGAAAAAATAATGTTTTTCCAACTGAAAAAACACAACTTTCCAGAACCATTTGAAGGGGTGCTTCTGCACTTATAAATAACTATTACGTCCCACTTTCAGAACTCAATTCATTTTTTCATTCTTTTATCTCTCTTTTACTCTCAAAACTAGGGGTGGCAATTCGGGTTGACGGGTCATGTTCGTGTCATGTCGAAGTTGGGTGTAACACTAAATGGGTCGACACGAACACGACACGATTATTAATCGTGTCAAGAAAACCCAACACGAACACGACACGATTATTAAACGATAACACGACATGACACACTTAACCCGTTTAATAAACGAGTCGTGTTAGACCCGACACGACACACTTAACTCGTTTAACAAACGGGTCGTGTTAGACTCGACACGACAACACAACATGCCTAATTTTTCATAATCCGACACGACACGACAACACGACATGATTAACCCGCCATGACCTGTTTATTATATAAACAAATATAAGTTATCATCTAATCATTCATAATCCAAATTTCAACATATTCATGATCCAAATATACATAAAAAAAAATCCAATTAATAACATAAACATTATATTGTCAACTATTATCCATATTGGTTCAACTATAAGCAAAAAAAAAAAAAAAAAAAAAACATAAGTCACAATTCATAAACCATCCAATTACAAGTACACAATATTACAACATTAGCCAACCAAATTAGCAGCAGAACCCTCAAATGGAGGTGGAAATGATTCATTCTCATTCATATTCATATTCATATCCATTACATCAGAAGTAAGCTCCTCCATTGCTTTTGCGGCCATTTCTACAAAGAAAAAAATAAAACAAATGTTAAAACAAGCAAGCCACGAGTCTTTGCAAATCTGAATATAATATAAGGCTTAAGCAAAAAAACACTCAAAGAGAAATTAGAAATATAAATAAAGATATTAGCATGATCGGTTCAATAATATTATTTCGAAAAGTATAAATTATTAAAACTGTATGAAATCCTAACAAACTGAACAAATTTCTAATGACAAAACTTTGCTAACCCAACAGAAAGTTGAAGCTAATCTAATAAGGAAAACAGAGAAACGGATTATCTTATGATTAAGTGTAACCTCATTGTCAACCCAATAAAAAAAGCTTGTTTCTTGATCACATAGCTAAGTACCAGTAGGTTCTAGTTGAAGAAGTATTAGACAAAAAAGAAAACACACTAGCTTTCTACACTTTTAATAATACAAGATACAACTATTTCATTACTTTCTCATTTCTTTCAATCTCTGATCCATGAATCCTGTCAAAACAGGAGGTTAAACCTGTAATTTCATGGTAAGTCATTGAAAATCTCTTATAAGAAAGTTAATTAACATAACCCCTTAGCATCAATAATTCAATACATGTCCATATATCAGAACATAATATGATATATGGAGTTTAAATCAAAGCTAGTTTGATAATTTTGAATAAAAAACATAATTAATCAAAACAACCTGCCACGTGTTTAATGCTTAAAGCATTGGAATATAGAGAGAGAAACCTGATTAGAGAAATAGGAAGTCCTCAATAGCTCAGCGTGGTACAAGACAATTGATTGTTCCCCTTCTCAAAGCTTTCACTTCAACCCACTACAAGAAACACAACATTATTTCACATTAATATTTAAAGTATATGATTTAATATAAAAAAAAGAAAAGAAAAAATTACGACAGAAACCCCGAAATCCAACCACAACATAACAAGTTGCAGAAATTAAGAAGAAACCTCAACAAAGTCAAAGCTATTTGCAATTGAAATTTATGGTAAACTTACGGGTAAAAGCTCCTGAAATCAACTAGTGAAAGAGAAAACTAAAAAGAAAGGGGAAAAAACTGCAAAAAGAATTATGTTCCTTTAGCTGCAAAAATAAAGGTGAATTTTCACCTCTCAAAGGATCACAAAGTAAATATAATTTATAATGCAATCCAAACAATGGCTTAATTAATACTAAACCATAAAAAAATAGCTCCAGGCATAAAGCACAAGTTTTAAATGATGATTGAGATAGGAAAAAGAAAAAAAAATCAAATGGGCAATCAATAAGGAACTGTGTGGTTGAAATATGAAACAACTTCTAATGCTTTTAAGAGCCCAAATTGATATAAAATTCTACTTTCAATAAATGAGCTATCATAGTCGCCTTCAAGAGCAAAAATCTTAAATTCAAGTTTCAGTTTTAAAAGCAAGAAAATCACCTCCTAAATCCTAACCAAACAATGCCACAAACATGTCTACATCAAAAATACTGAAAATCAATAAAAAAAATAAACTAAAAAAGAAAAAAAAACAAAAGACTTATTTATTGGCATGCTAAAATTACCTTCTAGATTTCAAGAACCGAAAATCAATTCAAGTTTATGCTTTCAAAATCCAAACTTTAAAAAAGTGCTAATAGCCAAACGTCACTCTTCCATTTCTATACCAAAACCACATAACTCTAAAGCATCAATAAAAGAATTTCTTATATTACTGTCTAACAACACGATAAAAAAAAAAACTACTTTTCCTTCTTTGCTTAAGATCCAAAACTAATTCGATCTTTTACTTAAAAAACAACAAATGAAATTGTTAGAGTGGTGAAATTACCATTGGGACCAGAGTATTGGGAGGGGAAAGCGGAGAACTAGAGCTAGGGGGCAATTCCGTCAATTAAGCACTTGGAGGCCAAGTGCTGATCATAGAGATCGATCTAGTGCTTGACCTTCACGGAGAGTCATCTTTATCGCCGGTGCCAGCGATGCTACCTATTGGGAGAGAGAAAGTTGAGCTGATGGTGAGGTGGGGAGAAAAAAAAACGAGGGAAAGGAAGTGGAAGAGAAGGGAGAGAACTTACACTAACTGGTGGCGGCAGAAAAAGAAAATCTGTCCCTGAGTACTGATGTTCAGTTTTGGCTTTTGTGTTTGTAATAGAGTCGAGAGAGAGACTAGAGAAGTGCAAAAAACTAGATGAAATGAGGCAGATGCTAGTGTGCAATGAGGGTGGTGCAAGGCTGAGGTGAGGCCTTGAGTGATTGAGCTTTGAGAAAGACAAGGAGTTAGGGTTCGTGTAAGGGTTACTGAAGTCTAGAGTGAAGAGTGAAGTGAGGCAGGGAGCGACAGAGCGTTAATGAATTTAGGGTTTATTTATATATATACTAAGTTTTTTTTTTAATTTAATAGATAAATTTTTTAAATGGGTCATAAACAAGTCATGGGTCATAATCATGTCAACACGACCCATCAACTCGCGACTCATTAATCGTATCATTTCAAGTTGGTGGGTCAACCCGCGACACGACACGATTATTCCGTGTCATAATCGTGTCGACATGATTACGACACGAACCTGATTATACTCAACACTAGCACGCTTTATTTCGTGTCGTGTCGTGTCCAAAATTGCCACCCCTACTCAAAACTCTTCCATAATATTTCAGTATTTCAAAACAAAATTAAATTGGAAGTTTTCATATTTTGCTATTTGCAGACTTCAAGTTTGAGACTTAGTTGTATCCTAGAGGATTATTCGTCTATAACCCATAGCAAACTTGTTTATTCAAGTGGGGACGAATACAGCCTTAAAGACAGTGTTTACTACATGCCTCTAAGTCTTTATTCTCATATTTTGTTACAATTTAGAAAAATCTTACAGCAATTTCAAGGCTTTATTTTTGTCTAACAAAATGAAGACAAAATCATTCAAGTTGATGAATCAAGATTTCGTCAAGCTAGACAGATTCAATGGAAATAATTTCAACCGGTGGCAAGACAAGATTATGTTCTTGCTTACTGCGTTGAAAGTTTCCTATATACTGGATCCGAATCTGTAACCCATTCCTGATGATCCAGTACCTAAGGAAGGAGAGCAGTCTCAAATAGTTGTGATCGAACAACTACATAAAGAAAATAAGAAAAGTGAGGAGATCACTTGTATGATATGTTCACTGGTATCAAATCTGTGAAATTAAGGTTTGATTAATTTCCTGTGAAACCAAAAGATATGCTTGAATTTTTTTTTTGCGAACTTGTTCACACAAATATTAAAGTGAAGATGGTTTGTGATTTTAAAGAGACTAAATTTTAAGTTTGCATGCATATATAAGAGATGAGGTTTAACCAAGAAAACTTTTGATTGCAATAGTAATTTTGAACCGTTGCAAGTGAATGGTTGGCAATAAAATTTCGTTTGAAAATATAACATGTCCTTTAAGATCTTGTTTTATTTGTCATGGTTGTTCTGATACCTTTTACATAAAAGGAAAGATAATTTACTTTTGTATATAGTAGTATGCAAATTTAATTATTTTGAAAACAAAAGTAGATGTGGAATATATTTGAGGATGACAATAACAAGTCAATTCGTTTGGTTTGATTTGTTAAAGTTGTGAGGCCATTTGGCCTGTATGCATTTAAATTTATAATTTAACGTTATTTGGTTGATTAAATTATTTAGTGATACAATAAATTTACATGAGATATTTAATTGAGATTTATTATAAATTTATAGTTAAAATCACCATGAACATTTATTGCTATAGTTTATTTGTGTGCATGAGTTGTTGCCAAATAAATTTTGACTTAAAAATGCATGGTTATATATCTGTCTAGTGATAATGATATAAAATCTCTATATTTATTCATAAAAAATTAATGTTGAAATGACAGTATCTTGCTTGAGATGTTACTGTTACGTATAATAAGCATGAATTTAATAAATTTTCGTGTTTGTATGTATGTCTTTAAGACATAATATGAATATGAGTAACATTGTGTTGAAGCACAATGATAGGGTTTGTTTTGGTTTGTGCATAGAAAACTCATATGATCAGTTGATACATGTGTAAGAAGAATTAATTGTAGATGCATACATGAAAAATAATATTTCTAGAAGTGGTGAGGACGCCATATAACCCAAACATTGTGATCACCATGAGTTAAATTGCATGAGTGTTATTGTATGTGTATCTTAATGAAGAATACATAGAGATATATATGGTAATATTGAACAAAAGTCCTAATGATGAATCTGAGAGTCCGACCACTTGTTTCAAACAAAGTAAGAGTCTTTGTATTGATAAAGGTGTAGGTGTAGAGTTTTGATATTCAATATCAAAATTGGGCTTCGTTTTTATGATTCAACTCCTCAAGCATATTTGTTTATGGCTACATTGAGTAGTGACTTTTGTATTCAGAAATAACACATATAGTAGAAATGTGGGGGTCATTTCATTTTTTGACAATGAAATAATTAATTTCTTATTGTTGTTAATGTAAAGATATATATATATATATATATATATTAAATGTGGGGGTATTAATTAAATTATAGAATACCATAAATATTTGTGAAAATTTGTTGAAATCTTGAAACTTATATGGTTGATATAAGTGAAACCAAGAAATATACTTTATGAAAATTAAAGCGAGAAAGCTTAGTGGGGGTTATGCTTTGAGTACTTTATAGTACATTATGAGAATATACAAATTTACTAGAATCTTTGGTTACCTAGAAGAAATCATAGATTTGATTTGAACCAGTTGTATCAAGAGGATACACTGATGCCATGGTAATCCAGTTGTATCAAGAGGAGGTATAAAATACCTAAGGGGAGGTGATGTTTCTTATAAGAGCAAGAAACAAACCTATATATCTCACACAAAGAAATCCTAATTAATTGCCTCGATAACAATTGAGAAAAAATACTAAATGGATTAATTAGAAATTTATTGTTGGAAATAAATTTTGTGGCCACATCCTATGCATTTAAACTCCATACTTTGTGATAATGAAGTTTTGTGATAGGTACCTTAAATAATAAGTTTAGACATATTAGTCGTAAACATGAGTATGTGAGACAATTGATACAAGATTATATCATTACAATTGTCTATGTGAAGTCAAGTAAGAACTTAGTTGATTCACTTCATACTAAGGCACTCACAAGAAACTTAGTAAGTAATACATCTAGAGAGATAGGACTTAAACCATTTAAAAGTCAACAGTTATGGCAATCCAACCTAATGTTAGTAGACCACTAGTCCTAGGTTTTAATGGATAGTAACAAGTTATTGTAATTGACCATTGATATTGTCACAAAATTGGCCCATAATTGAGAAAGACAGTATCGTCCGTTACGTTTTAGAGGATGAGTTAAACTCTTAATGAAGTTATAAAATGTGTTTTAGTAACAGAAATGCAAGAGGAATTTCACCTATATGAACGAAGGAGTGGTTCCACTTCTTATAGAGAGTTATGGTTTGCTCTCTTGAGGTTCATGAAACTAGGATATAGCACATAGTAATAATAGTGCTAAGTAAAAATAAATTCTCACCAAAATGAGAGAATTGTATGTGTGTGGTGGCTTCAGTCGTATCACATAGGAATGTTGGTTTAATCTAAAGGAGACCATTCATTTCGATATGACTTTGAGTTGTTTACACTAATACAAGGTTTTAAATCGAAGATATATTCTTTATGCATACAAGACTCAGAGATATTGTGGCAATATTTTTTCAAAATTGGTTTTCCAAATAAGTGGAGGATTGTTAGAAAAGTGAGAGTAAAGGGTTGTTTGAAAACCTAAAAGGCATTAGTTTAGATCAATTTTTTTTTTTGATTTAAATAGAAACGGTGTGAGATTAAATCAAAAGGCATCAATTTAAAATATGCTTCCTACAATATAAAAAATGCATACAATCAGTATATAATCATTTTCCCCCTTATTTTTTCTGACTTTACCAAAATTTCCAAATGCCAAAATAACTTGTAAAATCAAATAAAAAACAACCCAATCCAATCCATACACAATATATATTAACCAATCCATACACTTAGTCCATCTTATTAAAAATTTCAAAATACAAAGATTAATACCCAATTCATTTCTTGTTTCAAAGCCTAAGATTAAAACTAAATCTAATTTTTAATTAATATAAGTTAAAAATAAGTTAGTATTGTATTTCTTGTTTAATAGACTATATCAATTATACAAGTCAACTAATTACTTTAGCAAATCAAGTCGTTGCATGTGATAATTCTATAACCAAGCTTACCAACATCGTATAAAATACTACGATGGTTTGAAGTATCCTTTTTATAGGATCCACCTCCGATAAAATACTACAGAGGTTTGAAGTATCCTTTTTACTAGAACAACTAGGAGGCCTAATCCTATCTCATTTAAGAGAAAAAAAATTTATGAAACAAAAAGGGCTTTGTTTTACTCTGTCTTTGATGGTTTTCTTTTAATGAAACTCAATCTTTCTTTTTTGTAGCACTGTAATGCTTTCATAATAAACAATGCTGGGCCAGGTGTTGGCAAAAATTATCTTATGGAGGAGGCCCGGGAGGTGCTAATTCATAGTCAAAATGTGGTGCTTGTGCTGTTGTGCAGTTTAAGTGATTTGAGTTGCTCTCTGGCTATCAGCTATAGCTTTTGGCGTAGAGGTAGGTGCTCGGTCTTGACAATTGGTGTCAGAGCCAAGGTCACAGATTTGATTCTTAGAGGTGCAATTTCTGAGGGAGAGATTGTTAGGCCAGGTGTTGGTAGCAATTGTCCCATGGCGGAGGCCCTGGTGGGGTTAAGTCACAGTCGAAACGTGGCACTTGTGCTGTTGTGTGGTTTAAGTGATTTGAGTTGCACTCTGGCTATCAACTATAGCTTTTGGTGCAGTGGTAAGCGCTCAGTCCTGACAAACAAGTTAAACATTTTAGTTATGATTTAAAGGCATGTGGTATAAAATTTAACAACAACGAAAAAGAGAGGATTTAAGCCAAAGCAAAACAAAGGTAGATAAGTCTGTGTGTTCTCATAAACCTCTTAGCATTCTTTAGCTTGTGTGACTTAGTTACTTTTGTTCATACATAAGGCTTAGAAGTTTAGTGTGTCACCAATAAAAACATGGTGAGTTAAGCTAATGTGGTAAGGAATAAGAGAGGAATGGAGGGGAGAGAGATTTCATGGAGAGACATAGATTTCACGGTGGAGAGAGAGATTTGGCATTGAGAGAGAGATAGAAAATCACATAGGTGATAAGGATTAAATCCTTCGGTGATGACACATTATCACCAAGGGACCATGTATCCCTCGGTGATAATTGCTATATTTTTCAAATTATCACCAAGGGACATAACTTCTTTGGTGATAAGTATTTTTTTTTTTTAAAAATAATTACAAAATTAATTTTAAAATCGCTTTCTTAATAAATTTTAAATAAATTGTTATCATTAAGGGTTCAATTTCCTTAGGTGATAATATTTTTTTCATATAAATAATAATTATTTCCCTTAAAAACGAAAAAGAACTTAACAACGACGAGAAAACAGTATCACCAACGAAAAATTCCATCGACGCTTTAATCACCGCACACGTGTCCCTCGGTGATAAGATGTCGTTGAAAGTCACTATCATCGAGGGACATATGTCCTTCGGTGATACTTCGTTGCTAAAAGTCTAGTTTCTTGTAATGTTCTATTAGTATTTTCTTTATGAATTGAAGATTGGGGGAGTTAGGGATTTTAAACTTGAAGAAAATAAAAGAGAAATGAGATTTGCTGGAGAAAATAAGCTAGAGACGGTATAGTTGTATTTTTGCATTCAAATTGTTGTGAAACGTGCAACAATTATGATGAATAATACGAAAAACAAAGAGAGAGAGAGAGAGAAAGCAATTAAACACAGATTTAACATGGTTCGGCAGTATGCCTACATCCATGGGAGCGAGCAGTCGCTAAATTTCACTATGTCAAAGTAGGGTTACATCATATGTATTTATACTAACCCTAGCCATATAGAGGTATTAGAAAATTCCTTAAATACCCCTGTACCATACCACGGGGGCGTTACCCCCACACCCCCAACCTATTAATCGTCCTTGCCAATAAAACAATAAATTTCAAGCCCAAAAAGGCTGATGCCGGAGTGGAACGATGGCATCAGCTTGATTTCTCTGTAAATATGTTCCACTCGATATGAGCCACATACTACAACAATCTCCACCTTGGCGAATATCCACCTCTTAGGAGAAAAAAAAAAACATAACCTAGAACTCCACCTGGGACAGTAGGTTGGGATGCCTCCCATCTAGCACCAAGAGACATTAATCAAGTCCAAGCAGTCCTTGAACTTATTTGTGGTAACAGGCTTTGTCAATATGTCTGCTGCATTCTCAGAAGTGTAACTTTTTCAAGCAATAGTTTACCAGAAGAAACCAATTCCCTGATCTTGTGAAACCTCACATCTATGTGCTTGGTTCTCGCATGATACACCTGGTTCTCTGCCAAATAAATGGCACTCTAACTGTCACAATGCAACTGAACTCCACCTTGCTGGATACCCAGCTCCTTGACCAGCCCTGTAAGCCACAAAGCTTCCTTAGTAGCTTCAGCCACTTCCATATACTCTAACTCAATAGTAGATAGTGCAACTAGAGACTGAACCATAGACCTCCAACAAATAGGCTCCCCCATAAGGGTGAATACATAACCTGTGGTAGACCTCCTATCATCCAAATTCCCTGCATAGTCTACATCCACATATCCCATAACTGAAGGATCACCATGTTTTCTGCTAAACATTATGCCATAATCTGTAGTACCCCTCAAGTATATTAAAATCCACTTGACTGCATCCCAATGTTGTCGTCCCGGATTTGATAGAAACTTGCTCACCACACTAACAGCTTGTGCCAAATCTAGTCTTGTACAAACCATAGCATATATCAAGCACTCCACTGCACTGGCATATGAAACCTTTGACATGTCTTGAACTTCATCATTTGTCTTCGAGCATTGAGCAGTAGACAGTCTAAAGTGATTAGCTAAAGGTGTACTTACTGGTTTTGCATTATCAATGTTGAACCTCTCTAACACCCTCTCAATATAGCTACGCTGAGATAACCATAATCTCTTAGAAGCTTTGTCCTTGTGAATCTCCATTCCAAGAATCTTCTTGGCAGCACCCAAATCCTTCATGTCAAATTCTTTGCTTAACAAAGTCTTCAACTTGTTGACCTCACTCATACTCTTCGCAGCAACCAACATATCATCCACATAAAGTAACAGAAAATAAATGAACCATCATCAAGGCTCTTCACATAAACATAACAATCATACTTACATCTCCTGTAGACAATCCAGATCATGTAGGAGTCAAATCGCTTGTACCATTTCCTCGGAGACTGCTTCAGCCCATAAAATGATTTTCTCAATTTACAGACCAAGTGTTCCTGTCCAGGTTGAATGAATCCTTCTGACTGTACCATGTAAATCAACTCCTCCAAATCACCATGAAAAAAAGTTGTCTTTACATCTATCTGCTCCAACTGCATATCGAAATGCGCTACCAAACCCAACATTACCCTAATGGAAGTGTGTTTGACCACAGGGGAGAAGATCTCATCATAGTCAACCCCTTTCCTATGTGAGTAACCCTTTGCTAGAAGATGAGCCTTGAACTTTTCTTCCTCTTTTTTCTGATACTGCTTCTTTCTTCTTATACACCCATTTGCATCCTATCGCTCTCTTCCTCTCTGGAAGCTCCACCAAGTCCTATGTCTGGTTCTTATGTAGAGACTCCATCTCCTCCACCATTGCACCCATCCATCTACTCTTCTCTTGGCTGTGTACTGCCTCCTGAAAAGTAATGGGATCCCCATTACTAGCAATAAGTGCATAAGAAACCAAATCTTCAAAACCATACCTAGTGGGTGGCCTGATTGTGCATCTGGGCCTGTCTATAGCTATACTATGATGCTGCTGATCTTCTGAACTAGAGCTCCCTACATTTTGAGCATTATCTTCCCTACCATGGGTCTCTAGCTCCACGTGCACCACATGCTCATTTCTGCTGCAATTTTATGGCACATATATCTCTTCTTCCTGAGTACACTGAAACATGGCTTTCTCATCAAAAACCACATCTCTATTGATCACCACCTTGTTTGCCTTCGGATCCCAGAGCTTGAAGCCTTTCACCCCTTTCTGATACCCTAGAAAGATACATTGTCTAGACTTCGCATCAAGCTTTGATATTTCCTCACTGGCAACATGCATGTAGGCTGGACATTCAAACACTTTCAAACCAGGGTAGTTTACCTCACTGCTTGTCCATACCTTATCTGCTACTTTCCCATCTAGTGCTGCCCTATGTGACCTATTAATCAAGAAACATGCCATATTCACTACTTCTGCCCAAAATTTCTTTGCAAACCTTGCATTCAACACCGAGCTCTTTCAGCTATTGTTCTGTTCATCCTTTCTGCACCACCATTCTGTTGTGGTTTCTTGCATACTGTGAAGTGTCTCTTAATCCCACGCTGCTCACACAACTCTGTGAACTTTGAATCTATGTATTCAGTACCATTGTCGGACCTGAGGCATTTGATCTTCCTCCTTGTCTGGTTTTCTACTTCAGCTTTCCACAACTTAAACTTGGCAAACATTGTTGACTTGTGCCGCATGAAGTACACCCAAACCTTTCGTGAGTAGTCATCAATAAAACTCATGAAATACATATGTCCTCCCCGTGATGCTACCCTTACTAGCCCCCAAACATCTATATGAACATAGTCAAGAATTCCCTTTGTCTTATGTGTAGCTGTCTTGAACTGCACCCTATTTTGTTTCCCAAGAACGCAATACCTGCAGAAATCAAGCTTGCATGTTTTGACACCCTTCAATAGATTTCTCTTATGAAGCTCCACCATCTCATGCTCACTCATATGACCTAACCTCATATGCCATAAGACTGTTCTATTTGACTCAGACTCTGCAGCTGCAACTCCACCTACAACTGTGGTACCTAGTAGTGTATAAATATTTCTTGCTAGTTTCTATCCCTTCATCACTGTTAAGACACCTTTACTCATCTTTATTACTCTACTTGCAGACTTGTAACTAAACCCATTACAATCTAAAGTGCCCAATGAAATCAGATTCTTCCTTAAATCCAATATATGTCTAACATCACACAACGTTCTAACAACACCATCAAACATATTAATTTTTATATTCCCTATTCCAACAACTTTGCATGATGCATCGTTACCCATCAGAATTGAACCAAAATTTACTAACCTGTAGGTGTCAAACCAATCTTTGGTGTCATGTGATATGAGCATACTGAATCAATAATCCAAGAATCTGTGAGATGACCTGAACTAGATGAAACAGAAAGCATATCCCCGTCACTGCTCTCTGAGTCTTCTTCTTCCACTACATTCGCAAACTTTAATGGACTCGTTTTATTCTCTGTATCCCTTTCCTTAAATCTAGGTAGTCTTGTTTTATGTGCCCCTTTTTTCGCACTTAAAACATTGTATGTCCTTCCTCTTCTTGGATTTAGATCGAGATTTATTGTTACTCAATCCGCTCCGGGACTTGTTTCTCCCACGTTCCTGGTTACCCCTCACCTCAAGCCCTTCACCTTGTAAATTCTCATCACAGGCTTTCTTCCTCTGATGAAAACCTAATAGATCACCTGTGATCTCCTCCAATTCGAGAGTTTCTTTCCCCCACATCAGAGTTGTAACCAAATTTTCGTACGTAGGAGAAGCTGGTAGGGAATTCAGTAACATCAATGCCTTGTATTCGTCTTTGAACTTCACATCAACTCGCTTTAAATCACTGATAATCTAGTTGAACACGTTGATATGGTAGTTCAGATCTGAGCCCTCTGACATCTTAAGACCATACAGTTTCTGCTTAAGATAGAGCTTGTTCGTCAACGACTTGGACATATACCGACTTTTCAGTTTCAACCAAACTGCCGCTGGTGATTCCTCATCCATGATGTGATACATCACATCATCAGCTAGACAAAGCCTGATAGTCGCCACAGCCCTCACTTCCAGTTCCTTCCAATCTATGTCGTCCATAGCTTCAGGCTTCTTTTCGTATAATGCCTTCACCATGCCCTGCTGCACTAACAAATCCTTGACCCTCCTCTGCCATAATCCAAAATTTCCAGATCCGTCGAACTTGACCATGTCGAACTTCGCAGAAAAAATCCCAGACATTATGACCTGGTTTTAATACCAATTGTTGTGAAACGTGCAACGATTATGATGAATAATACGAAAAACAAAGAGAGAGAAAAAAAAAGCAATTAAACACACAGATTTAATGTGGTTCGGCAATATGCCTACGTCCATGGGAGTGAGCAATCGCTAAATTTCACTATGTCAAAGTAGGATTATATCATATGTATTTATACTAACCCTAGCCATATAGAGGTATTAGAAAATTCCTCAAATACCCTTGTACCGTACCGCGAGGGCGTTGCCTCCGCACCCCCAACCTATTAATCGTCCCTGCCAATAAAATAATAAATTCCACTCGGTATGCTACACTCCTTTCGCTTCACTTTGGCATTAGCCTGATTTCTCTGTAAATATGTTCCACTCGATATGAGCCATATACTACAACACAAATGAGTTATATATGTGGGAAGTATGCACCAATTCTAATTTTGCCGAAATTTTAATCAAAGAAGCCTATTGGATACTCTCCTCTAATGCATGGTGTAAATTGTTTGAATTTAAAATATAATAGGGGTATTGAAACATGAGACAAAATGAAAAGGGTGTTTATGATAAAATCCCTTGCTAATATGACTGAGCAAAGTTGATTGATTACATGCTTCAAGCTTATGACGATGTTTGAGAACTGATTTAAGCATATTTTACTCGGTAAATTTAAGTAGTTTTTGTCTTGAACCATTTTAAGTTTACTGATTTAAGCATGTTTTAATCAATTCCCAAACATCGTAGCTTGTGTGACTTAGTTATTTTTGTTCATACATAAGGCTTAGAAGTTTAGTGTGTCACTAATAAAAACATGGTGAGTTATGCTAATGAGGTAAGTTTTAACTTTAACAAGACAAAGAAAAAAATTTACAAACAAAAACAGAGACTTAGCAAAAAGAATAAGAAAACAACAAATTCAAATCTATTTGAGCTTAATAGTCAAACAAAATGAAGTTCAATTTCAAGCTGCAAATAGCAATGACCTATTAAAATTTAACATGATTTCCTAATAGTTCCATGAGCTAACATATCTTGTGATTCATACTTTATCATCAACCACACTCAAACAAATAAACTAAAAATGAATAATTTTCACCATTTTAAACTAATAATGTAAAACAAATCCAAACACGGTGGAGAGAGAGAAGAAAAGGAATGAGAGAAAGAGAATAAGGAATAAGAAAGTAAGGGAGGAGAGAGAGACTACACGATGGAGAGACAGATTTCACGGTAGAGAGAGATTCAATATAGTGAGAGGTAGAAAATCGCATAAGTGATAAGGATTAAATCCTTCAGTGATGATACATTATCACCAAGGGACCACATATACCTCGGTGATAATTTCTATATGTTTCAAATTATTATCAAGGGACATAACTCCTTTGGTTATAAGTATTTTTTTTTTAAAAATAATTACGAAATAAATTTTAATATTACTTTTTAAATAAATTTTGAATAAATTATTATCATTGAGGGTTCAATTTCCTTAAGTGATAATATTTTTTTTTCATAAAAATAATTATTGAATTCCCTTAAAAAAAACTCAACGACGACAGAAAAAAAAAAGTAACACCTAAGAAAAATTTCATCGGTGCTCACCGAGGGACATATGTCACTCGATTATAGGCTGTTGTTGAAAGCCACTATCTTCGAGGGACACCTCAATGATACTCCATCGCTAAAAGTCTAGTTTCTTGTAATGTTCTGTCAATATTTTCTCATAGTTTTCTCTATGAATTAAGATTTGGGGGGTTAGGGATTTTAAACTTGAAGAAAATAAAAGAGAAAGGATATTTGCAAGAGAAAATAAGCTAGAGAGGGTATAGTTGTATTTTTGCATTCAAATGAGGTATATATGTGGGCAGTATGCACTGATTCTAATTTGACCGAAATTTTAATCAATGGGGCCTATTGGATACTTTCCTATAGGGCATGGTGTAAATTGTTCAAATTTAAAATGTAAGAGGAGCATTGAAACATGAGACAAAATGCAGGGGTGTTCTGTGATAAAAACCTTTGTTAATATGACTGAGCAAAGTTGATTGATTACGAGTTTCAAGTTTATGATGATGTTTTGGAACTGATTTAAGCATGTTTTAATCAGTTCTCAAACATTGTCTATATCATAACAATGTAATTAATTTATACATGGTGTGAGACCCTGCTAGTGTAATGTTAAAATGAATAAATATTTCTTTAATAATGTTGAACTCTAATTAATACACAAATCGACATATCTCTAGATGTTTCTATTGGTATTTGTCTAAGATTTAAACATGGTTCAAACATGGTTAAGATTTGAACAGGTCCAAGTATGGTTCAAAGATGGTTAAAGTCTAAACCAAAGGTGAAGAATCAAAGTTCAGCAAGTTAGAAGGCTGTACACATGTGTGTGCTTCATTTTGGAGCAAGGGAAGGCCATGCGCACTAGTGTGCGCACTTCTGCACACAAGCAGAAGGGTGTTGTATGAAGAGGACAGCAACTTGGAGCTGCAGCAGGGAGCTGCAGCGCTGGAACCTGGCAGGAATAGCAGAAGGGACAGAAACTTGGAGCTGCAGTGCGGCGCTGCAGCTTTGGCCGGCACACATGGACAGCATGCTAGCCTTCTCTTAGGTGCGTGAATGCAAGGTTAAAACATATAGCACCACTTAGGATTGATGGAGGGCCATGGTTAAGTGGTCATCAAGATCTAAGGGTGCAGAATAACACACAAGATTGGACAAGAAGTTGGTGCACTATATAAAGGGTCACCTAGGTTCAATCTCAACACCACAAACATAAGGTTGTGACACAAGATGATATGTAACTTGTGAGACATATGTGTGGATGAGAGAATTGTGTGAGAGTGCAAAGACACAAAATGCAAGAGGGACTCATTATAGAGAGGCTGGTTGTAAAGAAGAGAGGGTAGTAGAGAATTGATAGGAAGCATTGTAATAGGTCTATCACTTTCTCGTTCTCTCCTTGGTTTCTTCAAGAACATTGTGGTTTCTTGAAGGGGGTTGTTGTAACTTTGTAAGAACCATTGATTTAGTGTAGAGAGTTCGGAGGAACTCACGGGGACGTAGGCACATTGTCGAACCTCGATAACAAATTGCTTGTCTTATTTCTTTCTTTGATTTTCTGTTCTTGTGTTCGATTGTTGTTTTCTTTTCTACAAGTCATTCAAGACTTGGGTGTTTGGAAGATCACCACCTGGGCATCTTGTCAAGGTGATTTCCAATAGTGGTATTAGAGCTTGCACAGCTGGTTATCGGAGCAAGAAGTAGAAGGTACGGAGCCAAGACTCCAAGAATCAAAGATTAAACTTCTTGGGTGATTCAAGAACGGTGTAAAGATCAAGATCCGATCATGTTCTTGAAGGTTGATTCAAGAACGGTGTTAAGATCCATCTTCGATCTATGTTCTTGAGGTTGAAGAAAGCATTTGTGGGTAGTGCATAAATCAGGGATCTTGTCTGCAAAAGATGGCTTCAAATTTTGGTATTGAGAAGTTTGATGGAAAGGGAGACTTTTCCCTTTGGAAGCAGAAGATCAAGGAGGTTCTAGTGCAACAGAAAGTGGACTTAGCTCTTGGAGAAGATGATTCTTTTCCAGTAAGTACCACGGAGGACCAACGGAATGAGATGAAGAAGATGGCTTACAGCACCATTTTCTTGCACATGTCGGATAATGTCACAAGGGAGTGCGGAGACTCGGAAGATCCAGCTGCAATATGGAAGAAACTAAATGAGTTGTTTCTTGCCAAGACTCTCTCGGATAAGAGGTATCTTCGTAAATAAATCTTTGCTTTTAAATTTGATCCTAAGAAAGAGTTGCAAGATGATCTTGATGCCAAGATAAGGAGTGCATCAAGTGGTAAAGGGCTGTTCTTTAAAAGAAGGCCAGCAACTTGGTATGGCAGCATGCATGGCTACTACCGAGACAGAGGTAGAGGAGAGAGCAATGGGAGAGTGTACAGTAACATACATGGTCACTACCAGGATAGAGGTAGAGGATAGAACCATGGGAGAGTGCACAGCAGCATACATGGCTGATGGATAGGGCAGCCCTTTGGCATACTCGCTTGGGACATATGAGTGAAGAGGGCCTGCAAGTTCTCAGCAAGGATGGCCTACTTGGTGGAGACAAAGTAGAGGAACTTGATTTCTGTGAGTGTTGTGTTCTTGAGAAGCAACATCGGGTCAGCTTCAACACCGGAGTGCACAAGTCTAAGGGCATTCTTGACTACATTCATACGGACCTTTGGGGACCAGCAAGGACACCAACACAGGGAGGTAACATTTACTTTCTGTCTTTAATTGATGATTATTCAAGAAAAGTGTGGGTTTATTTGGTGAAAAATAAATCGGATACCTTGAATAAGTTAGTGGTGTGGAAAGAGCTGGTTGAGACTCAAATAGGTAGAGTAGTTAAGGGGATAAGAACTGATAATGGCTTAGAAATTTTTAACCAAGAACTTGATCAATTCTGCAGGTTAAATGGGATTCTAAGACATAGGAAGGTTGTGGAAACCCCTCAGCAAAGTGGAGTTGCTGAGTGGATGAATAAGACCCTTATGGAAAAGGTTAGGTGCATGTTAAATGGATCCAAATTACCCAAATGTTTTTGGGGGGAAGCTGTGGCTACAGCTGCATACTTGGTAAATAGATCACCCTCTAGGATTGTGTCCCAAAAGACTCCCATGGAGATGTGGAGTGGAAAACCCCTTGAGTTGGACAACCTTAGGACTTTTGGGTGTGCTGCGTATGCACAACAGAAGGAAGATAAGCTTAGTCTAGGATGTAGAAAATGTGTGTTTCTAGGATATGGGGAAGGGGCTAAGGGGTATAGGTTGTGGTCCTTAGAGAAAGAAGGATTAAGACTCATTATAAGTAGAGATGTTAATTTTAATGAATTGTTATTTCCCTATTTGGAGAAAACTAACCCTGCAGGGGCTAGTGAGCAAACCAGTTTGGTTCTTGTGGAGCATAGCATCAAGGAAGATTCAGTTCAGGTAGAGCAAGAAAAGCAAGAGGGTTCGGACCAGGTAGAGCCCTTGGATGAAGGCCATGCTCAGGGCACTCAAGAGGAGGCTGAACTAGAAGAGGTTGATGCAGCAAGTCAGAAGGACTATCAACTCACAAGAGACCGAGAAAGAAGGCTGGTCAGACCACCTTCAAGATATAGGTTTGCTGATGCTGCGGATATAACAACTCCTTGGACAAAAGGAGGGATGAGTGAACAAGGGACTTACATGGGATGTAAGGATTTGCTAAGATCAAAGCTAGCTATGGAGGAAGAAATGGATTCTTTGAGGAAGAACAACTTCTGGGAATTAGTGCACATTCCGGAAAATCAGAGAGTTGTGGATTGTAAGTGGACTTACAAGGTCAAAGAATGGTACCCTCCAGGAGATGAAGTCCGGAACAAGGCTAAGCTGGTGGTAAATGGGTTCACAAAAAGAGAAGACATAGGTTTCACATAAACTTTCTCACCTGGACACAAGGTGGAGAAGATGGTGAGTCTCCTCACCTATGTCATTGATGGGCTGCTGGTTTGGAACAGCAGGAAGAGGATGGAAAGGTTTGCATCTCAACTCAATAAGGAGTTTAAGAGGAAGGATCTCAGCCTTACACAAAAGATCCTTGGGATGTGTATAATCCAAGAAAATGAGAGAAACTGGTTGGGGGTTTCTTGGGCAATAGGTATTCTCAGCAAATTTGTGAGTAATCCCGGAAAGAAGCATTGGCTTGGGATGAAGTGGTTGCTAAGGTATTTGAAGGCTCAGTGGCAGCTAATGGTAGCACTCATAATAACCAGGGCAGAATACATAGAGGCTATGGAAGCCATAAAGGAGGCTATGTGGTGCAAAGGGTTATTGGACGAGTGGGAGGTCCTAAAAGAGCAGGTTATGGTGTCTTCGGATAGCCAAAGTACGGGGCACTTGTGGAGGAATCCGGTGTTCCATGAGGGGATGAAGCATATGGATGTTCGGTATCATTACATTCCGAAAAATGGTACGAAAGGATGCATTCATGTTGACAAGAAGACCACGGAGGAAAGTCCTGCAGATTTAGGCACCAAGGTTCTACCTCTAAGAAGGTCCAATCATTGCCTTGGACTTCTTAGGATTGGAGTCAGTTGATTGATGACTCAAGATGAGTTTGGATCTCGAAGCTCTCTGCAAAAATGGTTCGGGTTTAAACACTTAGACAAAGGTAGAGATTGTTGGTATTTGTCTAAGGTTTAAACATGGTTCAAACATGGTTAAGGTTTGAACAGGTCTAAGTATGGTTCAAAGATGGTTAAAGTCTAAACCAAAGGTGGAGAATTAAAGTTCAGCAAGTTAGAAGGCTGCACACATGTGTGTGCTTCATTTTGGAGCAAGGGAAGGCCATGCGCACTAGTGTGCGCACTTCTACACACAAGCAGAAGGGTGTTGTGTGAAGGGGACAACAACTTGGAGCTGCAGCGCTGGAACCTGGCAGGAATAGCAAAAGGGATAGAAACTTGGAGCTGCAGCTTTGGCCGGCACACATGGACAGCATGCTTTAGCCTTCTCTTAGGTGTGTGAATGCAAGGTTAAAACGCACAGCACCACTTAGGATTGATGGAGGGCCATGGTTAAGTGGTCATCAAGATCTAAGGGTGGAGAATGACACACAAGATTGGACAAGAAGTTGGTGCACTATATAAAGGGTCACCTAGGTTCAATCTCAACACCACAAACATAAAGTTGTGACACAAGATGATATGTAACTTGTGAGACATGTGTGTGGATGAGAGAATTGTGTGAGAGTGCAAAGACACAAAACACAAGAGGGACTCATTGTAGAGAGGTTGGTTGTAAAGAAGAGAGGGTAGTAGAGAATTGATAAGAAGCATTGTAATAGGTCTATCACTTTCTCGTTCTCTTCTTGGTTTCTTCAAGAACATTGTGGTTTCTTGAAGGGGGTTGCTGTAACTTTATAAGAACCATTGATTTAGTGCAGAGAGTTCAGAGGAACTCACGGGGACATAGGCACATTGCCGAACCTCGATAACAAATTGCTTGTCTTCTTTCTTTCTTTGATTTTCTGTTATTATGTTCGATTGCTGTTTTCTTTTCTACAAGTCATTCAAGACTTGGGTGTTTGGAAGATCACCACCTGGGCATCTTGTCAAGGTGATTTCCAACAGTTTCAAATCTTTCAGTGGAGTTACACTTTTATTGAAAATATACCTTCATTATTCAACAAAAACATTGGAATCTAACAAAAATAATTTCTATTTTTAGTTTTTTAGTTTGTCTCATGTCATTATTGGGTTTCTAGAGTTTAAAACATCTATATCGAATCTTTTAAATTTGGTACCCATTGCAATTAGGTCTTTCGCCCAAATGATTTTGTTTTATTAACTAATGATTTAAATGTGTATGCTACGTGCATGAAAGTTCCCAAGTCAAAAGTCATTTAACTTTATTTAAAATGTAGGGTTATGGTTGATGTAATGGAGGACCAGCTAAATGAGGGTGATAAAAATATGAGGATAACAAATGATGTGCATTGACTATTTGAATTTGATGAAACTGTTTTTGATTATTCTGTTGAACCTGGAGTAAATGAACCTGTTATGAATCAATCTATTGTGGATAAGTTTGCTGTGAATGAACTTGTCATGAATGAGATTACTGAGTCATTTGGACGAATGACTTGATTGAACGGATACGAAACTTTAAGGATTCAATAGGGACATTTTAAACTCCAAGGACCCAATAAGAGTGATGTTTAGGTACAACTTAAAGCTAAGTTTAAGTTGAAGTTTATTTTTTAAAATTTGTCAAAAACTTAATCAAATTAAATTAAATCACCTATTAACTAATGTTTAATTGTTATTTAATGAAATTTAATAAGATTTGATTCAATTTGATTAAATTTTTGATAAATTTTAAGAAATAAACTCTAACTTAAAGTTCGCTTTGAACTAAAACCAAACATTGCCAAGAACACGAGACAAACTAAAAGAATTAAAATTAGAATTCTCTTATATAAACGTAAATTAATTTCTAATTAAGCAAAAGACACCTGCAACAAGACTCTGCTCATTTCAACAACAAGATTAAAAGGAAGAGACATTAGAGAACATCGCCATCAAATATACAACATGTGGCAATCAGTAAATTCTCTTTACTCATTCAAATGGAATAAGGTTTCCACCAACCAGCTTTTGATAAGTATGATAATCTTGAGTCTTGTAATGAGCGGTTATACCAAATAGTGAAGGAAAAAGAAAAATATATGAGTTTGTTTCGCTCATCAGTTTTTAATTTGTGTATATTTGACCTTGTGAAACTTAATTTCCTTCAATTGTATCATTCTGTCAAAATCTGTTCATTATCTCTATTAATTTGAACCAAAACAGGTTTTAAATATACATGTGAATGGTTCAAGAAGGGCCACGTGAACGTAAGTAATTAATTGGGGAAAACCAATTTTCACAAGACTAAATACATACCATGAATGAATAGGGCTTGCATATGTTGAATGATAGGATGATTGCTTTAAAAAGTAAGTGAAAGAGATGGGAAGACCAAAAGGAAGGATCGCACCAACACAAGAAGAAAGTCAAATTTGATGATTAGATGGAGAATTTGAGCTAAGGTGGAGATTTGTTGGGATTTTGGCTCAAATCCCCACAAGGAAGACTTCTAATTGGTTTGAAAAAAGTGATTTCCTATTTTATAGTTGCTTGTTCTAGTAAGAGTAGTAGTAGTTTTCTATTGGATTGTTACTTGTTCTAATAGGAGTAGAAGTAGTTTCTTATGTTAATGTTCTTTTCTTATTATTATTAGAAAAATCTCATCTATATAAGGGGTCCTAGAGAAGTTACATAAAACACTCATAATTTCAATAAACATTATAAATTAGAGGAGTTTACTACTAAAGTTAGGTTGATTGCTTTAGGTGTATTAGAGTTTGGGATTGTCAAATATAGAAGCACTTACAACTAGAGCTAGGTTAAGAGCTTAAATTGAATTAGGTTTTGAGTTGTGAGGTAGTGAGAGTTTAGCAACTTTACTCTTCCTAAAGTTTTAATAGAAGATTAATAAAGTTGAGATTTATTGGTGGACATACGCAAAGAGGTTGTCGAACCACGTTAAATTGTTGTGTTATTACTCTTTGTTTGTTTTGCCTATTTAATTGTTATGGTTGTGTATTTTGTCTAAAATTTGAGTAGGTAGATTTTAGAGGTAAAATCCCAACAAGTGGTACCAGAGTTGTGGTTGAGATGGAAAAAATACTAAATATAGGCAAAATTAATATTGAGTTATTTGATGAGGAGAAAGATTTCTCTCTTTGGAAAAGTTTTGTCAAAGATGTGTTGGTGTAACAAGGGATCTACAAGGCGATTAAAGAGTCTAAGTCATAAGAGATTATGGGAGAAGATATGAATATTAGTTTTTAAAATTTTGTTATCACTAATTTGTTGAGTAGTATGTTGATGGATGATGAGTACTTGCTACCTTAAGAAGATGATGATGTTTATGGTGGGTAAGGAAGTTTGGATGGATGGGGAAGTTCTCGCGATACCTCTAGAGAGAGATAAGTTGAAGAGGCCATGTGTGTTCAATGTTGAAGAATTGTTCATGAATATATCAAGAGATGAGGCAAACAAAGTGAGGGAGTGGAGCACTTCAAGGAAGGTTGAGGAAAAATCAAGATCTAAGCCCCCAAACTTTTCAAACAATGAGTGCATCTACAATTGTAAAGAAAGGTCATGATGGAGGACTTGGAGGAGTTGAGTAGAATAAAGGAGAGTAATAATGAAAAGGCTAATTGTTGTGAGTTTTAATTTACTCGCAAGCGCACGAGTCGTTTGCAGTATAGCGTTGTGCAAGTGCGAGGTCGAATCCACAGGGAATTGCGTTGTGAAAATATATTTTTTTATCTAAACTAATTTTATCTTAACCTAGTTCCGAATTGTGAATGATATTGCAAAAGAAATATAAACTAAACTAAGTTGATTTAAAAACTAATAATTAAAAACACTAAGGTTTTCGAATCCACCCCACCAAAGTTAAGCATATATGTTCTAAAAATATAGCCTATCAAAACATTCCATGAATCCAACTATAAGACAAAAAACAAAGAATATCCCAACTAAACCAAAAGCATCTAATGTATCCGCTCTTAACAAATCACAAAGGAAATCCAATTTAATCGAAAAGCATTCAATGTATCCATCAGATGAAACACAAGGAATATCCAACAGACAATTTAAACTCAATCAATTATAAGATTAACTCAAATAATTGATGGAACATTTATACTAAAAAATTATCAGATTTGTACAAGCAAATCTGAACTACTACGCCAAACAACGGTGGGGCTTCATCTTCAACCTTAGCTGAAGAGTCTAGCCACTCATAACTATGAAACTACAATTCATAATAAAAGTGCTAAACATTTAAAGTAAAACAACTAAATGTAAAGAAATAAATAAATAACTTTACATAGGAGAAATTCCACTTGCTGACAGGCGGCGCTTCTCCTCGTGGTGACAAAGCCTTCGGATCCACCAGAATGCTAGCGGACGTCCACCGGTAAACACCAAAGTGGCTCAGGAATTGTACATTAAAGATGAAGTGAAGAAGGGCTTATATAGGGAAATATCACAAGTGCAATATGCTTCCAATCCGATGTGGGATACTGCAGATTCCAGTTTTTGCTCTTTGACCTTTGTCTACTACTTCCATAACTTTCTCTAGAAAAATCATTTTATTGATCCGTAAAATTCCCCAAAAAATAGACATCGGGATCTTTCCAAGCATATATGGCTCATCTCGTGGTTCTTCCTGAATCAATACAGTTAAATCCTCAAATATGGCTGATCTGTCACGCTGAAATCATGCACAGCCTGACCTTTATCTACTAAAACTGCCATAACTTTCTCTAGAAAAATCATTTTATTGATCCGTAAAATTCCTCAGAAAATAGACATCTGGATCTTTCCATGCATATATGGCTCATCTTCTAGTTCTTCCTAAATCAATATAGTTTAATCCTAAAAAATGGCTGATCTGCATGAGCAATTCTAGCAATTTAGTGAAACTTCTTTCCAAGCTTATAAACCTGTAAAACAACGAAAACAACTCAAAGTAACAAATTCCTAAGCTAACAAATGTAAATTAAATGGCCAAAATATGCAATATTTGGCACTCATCAAATACCCCCAAACTTACAATTTGCTAGTCCCTTAGCAAAACAAAATAATAAAAAAAAACCTAAATGAAAAACAAAGAACATAAAGATAAGTTCATCACTCATGGTATCCAAAAATTTAAGGAGTACACATCACTATGATATTCATTAATGAGCAAGCTTAAAAAGATAAACTCATCTTCGCAATGAATAGAAAAATTAAAATCTAATTACTTACAAAAGGCAGGTTAAGGCATCACAAGTCTGACACTGTGTAAAGTGAATTAGCATATAAAAATGAAGCTTCCAAATAACTCCAACGTGTAAGGTCTCCATGTCTCAAGATTCACCAAATTTCCCATCAGAATGAACGAAAATGGCATAGTTTTTATTTTTTAATTTTGTAATTTTTTTTTTTATAAATATAAGGCTCTGCTATGTTTAATTCCCTTAAGCTTTCTAATTGACCCATGTAGCGAGTGTTGAGTCAATGACTCCCAAACCAGATAGTTTTAGAGCATTAGGTGTAAAGACACCCCTAAGAACTTACTAACTCGAGTTAAAAAGGCTACGAAACCAAACTGACCTTAATGCTACCAAACAAAATTTTCACCTTTTGACGTGAACACTCACTGCTTACTGAGGCAAGAGGTCCAGTTACTCAGCGAAAAATTTCGCAATGATCATTATGAATAAAATTCCCACCTTTTGACGTGAACACTCACTGCTTACTGAGGCAAGAGGTCCAGTTACTCAGTGGAAAGTTTTTTGATGATGATCATTAGTAGTATTATTATTATATATTTTTTTCTTTTTTTATGCTTTTCTATGCCCAAGTGTTTATCCAATAAGTCATCCAGTTTCAGTTAAGACAAGGAAATGTACACATTAAAATCACATGTCATACCTCACACAATTTGTGCTAATGTGCTCGTGTTAGATTAGATCAAACAAGTGAATTCTCAAATGCCTAAAGTAAGTAACTAAATTTTAAAACATTATCACCAGATCATGTGTTCAAAATTTTAAGCTCACCTATGACATCACATCACAGAAAATGTTTAGATCAACCAAAATTTCAAAATAACATGAGCATGCATTTACTTTTTTTTTTTTAATTGAAGAAAAACAACAACAAATTAGGATAAAGTGTGTGGAATGTGTCTCCCATACCCCCAAACTTAAATTACACATTGACCCCAATGTGTGACTAATATGAAAAAAACTGACCTGAGATATGGAGAACTATCTGGACTGGTATGGCTCATAGCATACCCCCAAACTTGAACTGAAGTACGCATTGTCCCTGAAAAATAAAAACTGGAAAACAAAAAATACTGGAAACAAACATTAATCATAAAAATTAAGAAATATACAGAAAATATAAGCTGTGGGGTGCCTCCCATGAGCGCTAAGTTTAACGTCTTCAGCCAGACCCAACATTAGTAAACATGCCCAACTAAGCGCTCCACCATCTGATCAATATATAGGAATGGAAAATGATTAGGCCTAGTGGCAGCATTCAATTTACGGTAGTTGATACACACTCTCCAAATTGACTGAACACGAGTTGGAACCAACTCGTCGTCCTTATGTTGCATTACCGTTAATTCTGCACGTTTGGGCACAACATGAATCTGGCTCACCCACTTGCTATCAGAGATGGGATAAATGATCCATGCCTCTAACAGCTTAATATCTTCTGCCCTCACAACCTCTTGCATAGCAGGGTTGAGCCTTCTTTGTGGCTCCCTCGATGGCTCAGCATCCTCCTCCAAATGTATCCTGTACGTCACCACCGAGGGGCTGATCCCCTTGTCATCCTCAATGATCCAGCCTATAGCTTCCTTATGCTCTCTTAAGACGTCCAATAATTTCTCCTCTAGAGCATCACCCAAATCTGAAGGTATAATCACAGGCAAACTATCGAGTGAACCTAGGAACTTATACTTAAGATTATCTGGTAAAGGCTTAAGTTCCTTCTTGGGGGTTTCAGGTGCGGTGTTCTCCTTCGTCTTATAGCTCTTCCCAGTAGGAGAATCCAAAATGGCATTCGCTTGCTCAAGTAATTTATCTAAATCCATATCCTCTCCAAATTGAGTAAAGCATGCCTCTAGGGGGTCCTCAATGCGGGAGTCATCCACAATCTCCTCCGTCTTACTGCTCTCCCGATGAGGAGACTCAAAAATGGCATTTGCTTGCTCAAGTAATTTATCTAAATCCAAATCCTCTCCAAATTGAGCAAAAAATGCCTCCAGGGGGTCCTCAGTGCTTGATTCATTCACAGTCTCCTCAAGAATCTCCTCTATCAAGCATACATTTCTCACTTCATCATATTCATGTGGTTGCCTAGTGATATCAAAAATATTCAACTCCACTGTCATATTTCCGAAGGAGATCTTCATCACCCCTATCCTACAATTTATCAGGGCGTTAGCCGTGGCTAAGAATGGTCGCCCTAGAATAACCGGTATTTGAATCCCTACATTCTGAACCGGCTCTGTGTCAAGCACAATAAAATCCACGGTGGTCTTTTCACTGACCTGTCAGCCAATTGAAGCGTAGTGGATGTGGGCTTCAATTCTCCTAACCCCAATTGCAAATAGACTGAGTAGGGTAGAAGATTCACACTCGCCCCTAGATCTAAGAGAGCCCTCTCAATATGGCTAACTCCTATCGTGCAAGAGATGGTAGGACACCCCGGGTCCTTATACTTGATGGGTAGCTTGCACTGAAGGATTGAGCTGACCTGCTCGGTCAAAAATGCCTTTTTTGGGACATTCGTCCTCCTTTTGATAGTGACCAAGTCCTTTAGAAACTTGGCATATGATGGCATTTGATGGATGGCATCCAAAAATGGGATATTGATTTGGACTTGCTTGAATACCTCCAGAATTTCCTCATACTTCCCTCCTTTCTTCGGCGCCTGTAGTCTCTCGGGGTAAGGTGCTCTAGGTACAAATGACCTAGGAGGGTCTTTCTCAGTAGGTGTGGCTGTAGATGGCTCAACATCTCTCTTCTCCGTGTTGCCACTTCCTTACCGTTGCTGCATAGCAGGGCTCTCTTCCACTCGATTTTCCAGCTGTCTCCCAGACCTTAGTGTGACAATCGACTGTACTTGTTTTGCCCCGTGCGTAGGAGTTGATGAACTCTCAACCATATATTGTCCTTTCGGGTTGGGCACTGGCTGACTGGGGAACTTCCCCTTCTCTCTCTCACCCAAGTGACTTGCAATTTGCCCAATTTGACTCTCCAGCTTGGCAATTGCTTGGGTGTTTACCACTGTTGCACTCCTCACATCACTCATATTTTGGTTAGTCATCTTCATGAACTCTTTAAGGGTGTCCTCTAGCGACTGTGAAACTGGCGCTGGTGTACGCAGGTGATGGTGCTGGATGAGTAGAACGACCATGATTAGGAATTTGTGGGGCAAATCCGAGAGGATATTGATTTTGAGCATGATGAGGGGCTCCTCCCTGATTCATTGGTTGGTTCTACCTCCATGAAAAATTTGGGTGGTTCCGCCACCCTGGATTGTACGTCTCGGAGTACAATCCATTTGACTGCCTTCGAAAGTCATTGAAAGCATTTACTTGTTCCATAGGATACTCGGCATAAGCCAGCATTGATGGGCAATTCTGTGCTAGATGCATGGGACTAGCATAGATGGAACAGCTTTCAACATTGAATGTGTTGGCAGCCTTGATGGATTGGCTCACAGTGAGAGTGTCAATCTTCTTAGTGAGGGCATCTAACTTTATCCTCAAATCAGCGTCCTCCCTGACCTCATAGATGCCTCCCCTCTTAGGAGCATGAATGGACTTATCTCGACAGCTTGAAAAATCCCACTGCTGCGAGTTGTCGGACAACTTGTCCAACGCCATATATGCTTCATCTCCTGTCAGACTCAAAATGCCCCCTATTCATAGACTCAATCATGCTACGGTTGGGTTGAGTCAACCCTTGGTAGAAGAACTGAACGAGTCTCCACTTCTCATATCCATGTGGAGGGCATCTGATCAGTAGCTCTTTGAAGCGCTCCGAACCCTCAGAAAATTTTTCATCCTTATCCTGAGTGAAAGAGCTAATCTCCTTTCGGCACTCATTCACTCTAGACATTGGGAAAAACTTATGATAAAATTTGCTAAGCAGGTTTTCCCAGGATGTAATAGACTCAGGTGTGTTGGAATCCAACCACGCCCTAGCTCTATCGTGAAGAGAAAAAGGGAAAAGTCGAATATGGATTGACTCCTCAGAGAAGTTCTGGAATTTGAATATAGCACAAATATCTTTGAACTTCTTTACATGGCTATAAGGATTTTCAAGATCTAAGCCATAGAATGAGGGTAAGAGTTGGATGACATGTGGCTTCAAGTCAAAGTGGGTGGCATTGGTCGGTGGCAACACTATGCAAGAGGATGAGTTAGTCACAACGGGTGTGAACAAGTCCCTAAGGGATGTAGTGGAGTCCACGTTCCAAGCTCTAGGCTGCTCTATATGTTCAGGATGATTTGCATTCCTATAATTCCTTGCCATCTTAACAGTCTCTCTCTCAACTAGCGCTTTTTTCTGTCTCCTAAGAGTCTTTTCTAAGTCGGGATCTAAATATGTCAAATCTAAGTTCAAGGATCTCCGACCAAGCATACACCAACAGAAAACAATAAAATACTAATCAACAGAAACAACAGAATAAAGCAAACACACAACTTGCAAAATTTTTTTTTTTTAATAAAAAATTGCTAACTAACTAGTAGAAAAATAAAATCAATTCAGACCAAAAATTTTCACAAACCAAACAATTCCCCGGCAGCGGCGCCAAAAACTTGTTGTGAGTTTTAATTTACTCGCAAGCGCACGAGTCGTTTGCAGTATAGCGTTGTGCAAGTGCGAGGTCGAATCCACAGGGAATTACGTTGTGAAAATATATTTTTTTATCTAAACTAATTTTATCTTAACCTAGTTCCGAATTGTGAATGATATTGCAAAAGAAATATAAACTAAACTAAGTTGATTTAAAAACTAATAATTAAAAACACTAAGGTTTCTGAATCCACCCCACCAAAGTTAAGCATATATGTTCTAAAAATATAGCATATCAAAACGTTCCATGAATCCAACTATAAGACAAAAAACAAAGAATATCTCAACTAAACCAAAAGCATCCAATGTATCTGCTCTTAACAAATCACAAAGGAAATCCAATTTAATCGAAAAGCATTCAATGTATCCATCAGATGAAACACAAGGAATACCCAACAGAAAATTTAAACTCAATCAATTATAAGATTAACTCAAATAATTGACAGAACATTTATACTAAAAAATTGTCAGATTTGTACAAGCAAATCTGAACTACTACGCCAAACAACAGCGGGACTTCATCTTCAACCTTAGCTGAAGAGTCTAGCCACTCATAACTATGAAACTACAATTCATAATAAAAGTGCTAAACATTTAAACTAAAACAACTAAATGTAAAGAAATAAATAAATAACTTTACATGGGAGAAATTCCATTCGCTGGGCGGCGCTTCCCCTCGTGGTGACAAAGCCTTCGAGATCCACCAGAATGTTAGCGGACGTCCACCGGTAAACACCAAAGTGGCTCAAGAATTGTACATTAAAGATGAAGTGAAGAAGGGCTTATATAAGGAAATATCACAAGTGCAATATGCTTCCAATCCGATGTGGGATACTGCAGATTCTAGTTTTTGCTCTTTGACCTTTGTCTACTAAAACTACCATAACTTTCTCTAGAAAACTCATTTTATTGATCCATAAAATTCTCCAGAAAATAGACATCGGGATCTTTCCAAGAATATATGGCTCATCTCGTGGTTCTTCCTGAATCAATACAGTTAAATCCTCAAAAATGGCTGATCTGTCACACTGAAATCATGCACAGCCTGATCTTTATCTACTAAAACTGCCATAACTTTCTCTAAAAAAATTATTTTATTGATCCATAAAATTTCCCAGAAAATAGACATCTGGATCTTTCCAAGCATATATGGCTCATCTTCTGGTTCTTCCTAAATCAATATAGTTTAATCCTAAAAAATGGCTGATCTGCACGAGCAATTCTAGCAATTTAGTGAAACTTCTTTCCAAGCTTATAAACCTGTAAAACAACGAAAACAACTCAAAGTAACAAATTTCTAAGCTAACAAATGTAAATTAAATGGCCAAAATATGCAATATTTGGCACTCATCACTAATGAGGATGATACGATGCAAATTCTTGATGGTTTAAAGATAGTGATGAAAGATACCATGAACGAAGAGGGATTGTATGTGTTGAATGAGAGAATGATTGCTTCAAAAAGTAAGTTGATGAGATAGGAAGACCAAAAGGAAGAATCGCACCAACAAAAGAATAAAGTAAAATTTGATAATGAGATGGAGAATTTGAGCCAATGTGGAGATTTGTTGAGATTTTGGCTCAAATCCCTAAAAGGAGGACTTCTAATTGGTTTGAAAAAAGTGATTTCTTATTGTATATTTACTTGTTCAAGTAAGAGTATAAGTAGTTTCCTATTAGATTTTTGATTGTTCTAATAGGAGTAAGAGTAGTTTCTTATATTGTTATTCTTTCCCTATTAGTATTGATAGGTGCTTAAATATCCATATTTAACCCCCTTAATTTACATTTCTTAAGCTCTTTGTCTCTATGTTTTAGTCTATTTTACTTCACTTTTGTGTTTTACATGTTTTTATAGGGTCTTGGAGAAAATGAAGCATTTTTGGCACTTAAAGGAAGAAATTTGGAAATTCTGGAGCAGCTGCTGGCTAGAGTGCGATCGAGCGCACTCCTCTGTGCGATCGAGCGCAGACTGTCGATCAAGAGCACCACGAATGCGATCGAGCACACATGTACGGGCGTGAATAGTAAAGTAGCAGAACCAGTTTTGGAAATAAAGGAGTTTTTTATGTTTTAGGAAATTTAGGGTTTCCTGAGCCTTCTAGGATTATTCAACCCCTATAAATACACTTGTAAAAACACAAATTAGAGATCCCTTCTTTTATCTTTCAATCTTCTTTTAGTTTTAGTTTAGTTTTAGGTCGGGAGGCCGAAGGTCGGAGGCCGGACTAACCCGAAGAAAGAGATTGTGGAGACGAATTCACAACTCTTCTCCATAATGTTTTCGGGTTTCTTCTTTCCTTTTTATTTTATTATGTGTAATTAAATTCTTAATGAGGCTTGGTTGAAGCCCTAATTATGTTTACTCAATAAATTTAATATTGGCGCCTTTGCGATATTTATGTTGTGTTGCTTAACTTGATTAATACCTGCTTTTATTTAAATTCCTCATATGTATATGTCTGATCAATATGTGCATGTGGTATGGACTTGTTAGTTAGATCAATTTGGATGACCGAGTCCTGGGTCTGACATTAGTAACAAAAGATATCCACACCGGATTCTTGGGTTAATCAACATGGGAAACCAGGAGTAGATACCATGCCCTAGGTCCCGTGTGGTTGTCGATTTCCATAGATCCTAAGCTCTCTTAAGGAACAACTCAGCATACACCATGTTGAATCCCTTGAGAGAGAAAAGAGTTAGAGTAGATACTATGCCTAACTCGTTGCTTAGGGAGATCAATAGCTTAAGGAGTAGATACCATGCCCTTAGGTTGACAAACATTAGGTATTCATGACATGAGTAAAGCATTGGCATACTGTTTTGTTATGGTAGCATAATTAGTGGTGGATATAAAGTCACTACACCTTTATCTTTATCAAAATCAACTATTTTATTATTTCTATCTTTTTACGTTACGAATATAATTCTAAAACGAAATTCACCAATCCTTATGGAGATGATCTTGCATTCGCACACTATACTACTGTTGACCTTGTGCACTTGCAAGTAAAACGAGTGTGATTATTTGCTTATTTATTTAGGTAGATAAATGCGCAACAAATTTTTGGCGCCGTTGCCGGGGATTGTGCTAAATTTCTGTTTAGAATTATTTCCCATTTATTTTGTTCAATTTTATTTTCTTATTTTTCATTAAATATTTTTCTTAATCTGTTTGCTTTATTTTATTTTATTTTCATCAACTATCTAACTTAATTCTTCGTTTTTGTTATTTTCTTGCTTTCTGTTTCAGGTGTGCATCAGTGCTAATTCTGGCACTGCGATCGAGTACAAACCTAAGTGTGATCGAGCGCAGTGCTTGGAGCGCTCGAGTGCAAATAATCCAGAGAGACTACCTGAGCAGCAGTACTGAAGCTGCTGCACTAAGGTATTCCTACTAATTCATGCAAGGGCTTCGAGTGAGGAACCCAACCATCCTTCCACTTGATATAGAGAGTGAGCAGATCATTCGAAAGAGGCCTAGAAACAACTTCGAGGAGAAAGAAGAAGAATTTGAGGGTGAAGCACCAATGGAACAGCTTTACAACCAACTGCCACCAGAACGGAGACCTATAAAGCAATCATTCATTCCACAAAACCTCAACCATCCTTCATGCATTGCATATCAACCTAAGGCAGAAGAAAATTATTACAAATCTCCACAGATACTCAGTGCCTTGACTCATTTTACGGGTACACCTGCTGAGGATCCACACTTGCACCTTTGAGAATTCTGTGATCTCTGCAAGTTCCAGCATATTCGGGGCCTAGATCAAGAGGGAATTAGGTTAATTCTTTTCCCTTTTTCATTAAAAGATAATGCTAAAATGTGGTATCATTCATTGCCTACAGATTCCGTCCATACTTGGGAAGAGCTATCCAGTAGATTTCTAAGGAAATTTTTTCTAGCCTAAAAGACAAGGTGGATGAGGAAGGAGATTCAATCCTTCCAACAGAGGGATGAAGACCTTTTCTTCGAGGCATGGGGACACTTTAATGAGCTGCTACTAAAATGTCCACATCACAACTTACCTCAAGATGAGCTGGTCCTAGCTTTCTATGAAGGTTTGAGTGGCATAAATCAAGGTATAGTGGATTTCGGTTGTGGAGGTGTGCTGATGGCGAAGACTAATGAAGAAGCCATGGAGCTGTTTGAGACATTAAGTGAGCACACCCAACAATTCTCCTCGAGAGGTAGACAAGGAATTAAAAGCAAGGGTATGTATGAGGTCAGCTTCAATGATGGATCTTCGAATCAGATGACTGCTATGGAAAGAAAGCTAGACATGCTCATAAAAGTCATGGCTGATCAGAACAACTCACCTAGTCCACCGGCTACACAATGCCAGGTATGTGCTATATGCTCTCATTTTGATCATAATACTTATACTTGTCCTCTGTATTCAACTACAGATCAAGAGCAAGCAAATTATGAGGGACTAAACAGTGCATATGCAAATACCTACAATCCTGGATGGCAGAACCACCCCAACCTCTAATAGAGAAACACTCAAAATGCTTTAAATCTTCAAGGACAGCAACGACACTTCCAACCAACAGCCCAACCAGTGCCAAAATCAGAAAATAGTGACCTAGAGAGTCTTATGAGGCAATTGATGACTTCACAAGAATAGTTCATGATTGAGCAAAGACAAACCACTACAAAACATGAGCAAGCCATTCAAATACTCGTGGAACAAATGGGGAAATTGGCTAAGGAGCTAAGTGAAAAAAAGTTGGGTGAACTTCCAGTTCAACCACTACCTACTCCAAGAGGACATCAATAACTAAATGCTGTGACAACTCTAACAAATGGTAAGATCATCGGAGCTGATGAGCCTGCACAAGCATCCACATCCAAGGTAAGTAAGATGGAGAAAGTAAATGGTGAGAAAGTTGAAACCAAAAGATATAATTCATTAAAATTACCCCCAGATAATATAAAATGTTTTAATGTATGCATGACGCAAAATGTTGTTGAGGAAGCTTTTCAAGTCCATCACATTGATCCAGTAGAAACTGTTCTTACCTATAGTGTCCCAAGATCGGATATTGAGCCCAAATGTAAGGATGTTACTGATGACATCATTGACACTATGCACTTCCTTGAGGCCTTTCCAAAGCCTCCAAGTAAGTACACCGATCCATTTGAAATTCTTGGGCCTACTAATACTATTTTCTCTTTTATTGTCCAGGCACTGAATTTGGAGTTAAAGCAATTGCCAAAGCACTTAACTTATGCTTATATGGGAGAAAATAAGACACCACTTATGCTAGTTGCTGCAAATCTTAGTTTTGGGGAAAAATAAGGCTTGGTCCGGCTGAAGATGTTAAACTTAGCACTCATGGGAGGCACCCCACAGCTTATCCTTTTATTGTTTTTCTATATTTATTGTTATTTATTTATTTTTCATACTCTTTGTTTTCCCGTATTAAGTTAGTTTTTCCTTTTCTTTTTGGGGACATTGTGTACATCCGTTCAAGTTTGGGGGTGTGCTATGAGCCATGCTAGCCCAACGAGTTCTCCATCTCCCAAGTCAGATCCTTTCATGCTTTTCGCACATTGGGGACAATGTGCAATTTAAGTTTGGGGGTATGAGGACACATTCACACACATATTATGTCCCAATTTTTTTTGTTTAAAAGATAAACACATGTTCATTTTGTTCTAAAATTTTTTGGTTGATCTAAACGAATACTATGATTTGACTTCATAAATGAACTTAAAACCTTGAACACATGGGCTAATAATTAAGTTTTATACCTTAATCACTTACTTTTAGGCATTTAAGGATTCACAAGTTTGACTTAAACTAACATGAGCACATTAGCACATAATTGTGTGGGGTATGACATGTAATTTTTATGTATGTTTCTTCGGCTTAACTATGAACCAGATAACTTGTTAGATTCACACTTTGGCATAGGAAAAAGGAAAAAAAAAATTGTTATTGCTCAAAAACAAAAGTGCTCCTAATGATCAGTAACCAAACTTTCCACTGAGTAATTAGCCCTCTTGCCTCAGTAAGCAGTGAGTGTCACGTCAAAAGGTGGGAATTTTGCTTGGAAGCATTAAGACCAGTTAGTTTCATAGCCTTTTTGACTCGAGTTAGTAAGTCCTTAGAGGTGTCTCTACACCTAATGCCCTAAAATCATCTGGTTTGGGAGTCATTGGCTAAACACTCGCTACATGGGTCAACTAGAAAGCTTAATGGAACTCAACTCGACAAAAAAAGCTCATAATAAAAGATAAAAAGAAAAGAAAGAAAACTATGCCACTTGTGTTCATTCTGATAGGAAATTCAATGAATGTTAAGATGTTGAAACAGTATACATTAGAGATATTTGGAAGCTTCGTCTTTATGTGCTAATTCACCACACACTAAAAATCAGACTTGTGATGCCTTAACCTACCTCATGTAAATAATCAACGTTTAAAACTTGGATTCATTACGAATATGAGTTTTTATTTTTAATCTTGCTCATGAATGCATGTCATGGTTTTTTGCGATACCTTAACTTTTGTGGACACCATGAACAATGGATTTATCTATATACCTTTATTTTTCATTTAGTTTTTAGTTTTGTGTTGCTAGGAGACTAGCAATATGTAAGTTTAGCGGTATGATAGGTGCTTAAATATTCATATTTAAGCACCTTAATTTACATTTGTTAAGCTCTTTGTCTATATGTTTTAGTTTATTTTACTTCACTTTTGTGTTTTACACATTTTTATAGGGTCTTGGAGAAAAAGAAGCATTTTTGGCACTTAAAGGAAGAAATCTGGAAATCCTGGAGCAGCTGCTGGCTAGAGTGCAACTGAGCGCACTCCTCTGTGCGATCGAGCGCAGACTAGCGATCGAGCACACCACGAATGCGATCGAGCGCACATGTACGGGCGTGAACAGTAAAGTGGCAGAACCAGTTTTGGAAATAAAGGAGTTTTTTTTATGTTTTAGGAAATTTAGGGTTTCCTGAGCCTTCTAGGATTATTCAACCCCTATAAATACACTTGTAAAAACACAAATTAGATATCCCTTCTTTTATCTTTCAATCTTCTTTTAGGTCGGGAGGCCGAAGGCCGGAGGTTGGACGAGCCCGAAGGAAGAGATTGTGGAGTCGAATTGACGACTCTTCTCCATAATGTTTTCAGGTTTCTTTTTTCCTTTTTATTTTATTATGTGTAATTAAATTCTTAGTAGGGCTTGGTTGAAGCCCTAATTATGTTTACTCAATAAATTTAGTATTGGCGCCTTTGCGATATTTATGTTGTGTTGCTTAACTTGATTAATACCTGCTTTTATTTAAAATCCTCATATGTATATGTCTGATCAATATATGCATGTGGTATGGACTTGTTAGTTATATCAATTTGGATGACCGAGTCCTGGGTCTGACATTAGTAACAAAAGATATCCACATCGGATTCTTAGGTTAATCAACATGGGAAACCGAGAGTAGATACCATGCCCTAGGTCCCTTGTGGTTGTCGATTTCCACAGATCCTATGCTCTCTTAAGGAATAACTCAGCATACACCATGCTGAATCCCTTGAGAGAGAAAAAAGTTAGAGTAGATACCATGCCTAACTCATTGCTTAGGGAGATCAATAGCTTAAGGAGTAGATACCATGCCTCTAGGTTGACAAACATTAGGTATTTATGACATGAATAAAGCATTGGCATACTGTTTTGTTGTGGTAGCATAGTTAGTGGTGGATATCAAGTCCCTACACCTTTATCTTTATTATTTTATCTTTATCAAAATCAACTATTTTATTATTTCTTTCTTTTTACATTACGAATATAATTCTAAAACGAAATTTACCAATCCCTGTGGAGATGATCTTGCATTCGCACACTATACTACTGTTGACCTTGTGCACTTGCAAGTAAAACGAGTGCGATTATTTGCTTATTTATTTAGGTAGATAAACGCGCAACAAGTATTAAGAAAATATCCTCTATATAAAAGGGGTCCTAGAGAAGGTTGAGAACTCACTCATAATTCCAATATGTTAGATTTACCAACACAACAAAATAGTAAAAGCAAAAATAAGAATGAAAAAATAATCACACATGAACACAAGGATTTATGTGGTTCACCCAATTTGGGCTATGCCCACAACAAAGCAATAAGAATAAGATTTCACTATTCTCACAGATATTAAAAGCGCATAACTCTCGTGTTTCTCTCACACTCTCTTATTATGTTTCTCTAACTAGCACTTTTTTCACTTGCAATTTGTGAACCCCAACCCTTCTATTTATAGGCATTGGGTACTTGTTCTATTAGGACTCACCAAGTCTAGTTACTTATTCTATTAGAACTTAACTACCAGGTAAAATCCTTATCCTTTAAGTAATTTGACTCTAAGTAAATTAATAAGTCTTTATCCTTAAAGTAATTATACTCCAAGTAAATTACTTTTTCTTTATCAATTTGCTAAAATCTCCCACTTGAAGACTGATTTCTATATCTCATTGATCAATTCTCAATCCTCTTCACTTATTGCTCTTGCTATCTTTAATAAAATACTGAAGATGAATCAAAGTTGAGCAAAGGTCCAACCTTTTCTTGTCATGGACTTTGTCAACATGTCTGTAGGATTCTTACTACCATCAATCTTTCAAGCTTCAATTGCCTATCCTCCAACAATGATCTAATGAAGTGATACCTCAATTAAATGTGCTTCTTGAATGAAAAGCTGAGTTCTTTCCTAGATGAATAGCACTTTGATTGTCACACAACAATCTGTTGTTCTCTTGCACCTTACCCAACTCTTCCATGAATGTCTGAAGCCAAATCATCTCTTTGCTAGTTTTAGTGCTAGCAACACACTCTTCCTCCATTGTAGAAAGAGCCACCACCTACTGTAACTTTGATATCTAACTAACTGTTGTTCCATCTACAATGAATACATATCGTGTGGTGCTTCTACCATTGTCTACATTCCCGGAATGGTCTGAATATACTTACCCTTGCACATCAGTATTAGGACCCCCAAAGCATAAACAATAATTGGATGTACCTCTAAGGAACCTGAGTATCCACTGAACTGCTTCCCAATGCTTTTTCTCTAGATTCTACATAAGCATGTTGACCACTCCCACTACATGTGCAATGTCCGACCTTGTACTCACCATTGCATACATCAAACTTTCACTGTTGAAGAATAAGGAACTATTGTTATGTACTCATTTTCTTCCTTGGTTTTAGGACTCATATCCTTTGACAACTTGAAATGTGCTTCCAATGGAGTAACTACCAGTTTCACTTTGTCCGTATTGAAACTTTTCAATAATTTTTCGACATAACCCTCTTAAGATAACCATAGCTTCATCTGCTTGCCTCACCTAGATCTTTTATCTCAAAAGCCTTCGACAAGTTCTTCTTCAATTCATTAATTCTCTACATATTTGACCTTGTAACAAGCATATCATCCATATACAATGCAAAAATTATGAAATCACCATTATCAAACATTTGATAATAAACATAATAGTCGGATTGATATCTAATGAAATTTGATCTCTGTATAAATTTTTCAAATTTCAAGTACCACTATCTAAGAGCTTGTTTGAGGCTATACAAGCTCTTCTTCAATTTGCAGACCATTTTCTCCTTAGTCTTTACTTCAAATCCCTCTAGTTGATGCGTGTAGATCTCTTCATCTAAGTCACCATGCATGAATTTAGTTTTAACATCTAACTGCTCAAGATGAAAGTCTTCTACTGCTACTATACTCAATATGATTCGAATATATGTTATTTTCTCTACAGGAGAAAATATTTCTTGAAAATCAATACCTTTCTTATATGTAAACCCTTTCATACAAGCCTTACCTTGTATATCTTGCCACCTCCAACCTCATCCTTCACTCTACATACCTATATGTTATGCAATGCCCTCTTTCTAGTTAGTAGCTTCACCACATCCCAAGTCTTATTCTGCTTCAATGAGTTCATCTCCTCATTCATGGCTTACTCTCAATTCACTATGGATTCATGCTACATTGCTTCTTGAAAACATTCTGGTTCACCAGAATCAATCTATAAAACATAATTCGAAACACGAAAGTATCTATTAGGAGGTCAAATTTTCCTTTACGATCTTCTAAGAGCAGGGGTTATAGGTTCCTACTCTTGAAGATTCCCATCCCCATTACCATCAGAAACATCATCTGAACTTCCAAAATTATCACCATGTGTATTTTCTAGAATTTTCTGTACACTAGGTTTTATACCACCTACAATCTCATTAGAATCTACAAACTCTGATTCACCTTTCCTACTTTGTTGCTTTTTATCCTTATACATACAGGTTTCATTGAATACTACTTCTCTACTGTGAATGATTTTATTATTTTCATAGTCCTATAAGCGACACCATATCCAATGAAAGCACATTTCACAAATATAGGATCTAATTTCCTCATGCTATCTTTATCAACATGTTCATAGGCCATACAACCAAAAATTCTCAAGAAAGAATAGTTCACCTATTTTACTAACCATACCTCCTCTTGAATTCGCCCATTCAATGCACTAGATGGACTCCTATTTATAAAGAAAACTACAGTATCAACTATTGTTGCCCAAAATTGTAATCGAAATCCTGAATGAACCCTCATGCTCCTTGTACGTTCCAAGATGGTTATATTCATTCTCTCTGTAACACCATTATGTTGTGGTGTTTTTGAAACTATTTCAATTCTTTTAATTTTGTTCAGAGCGCATTACTTCTTTAAGTTTCCATCACGATACTCACCACCATTATCAGACTTAAGACACTTCACCTTATACCTTGTTTCAGTTTCTAAAAGGACTTTCCATTGCTTGAACATATCATAAACATTAAATTTATTCCTAGTTGCAAAAACCCATGTCTTTCTCGTTGCATCATTAATAAAGGAGACAAAGTAAGATTTACCTCCGAAATATTTTACCTGAGCTGCTCCTTAGATATCGGTATAGACCAGTTTTAACTTTTCTGTCTTTTTTTCTCTTCATCCTTTTTGAAAACTAACTCTTTTCTGCCTTTCATACACACAATTATGACAAAGCTCAAAATCAACCCCTTTCAGATCAAATAGTAGATTTATTAAGCACAGTTTCTTCATACATGTCTCACTAAAATGCTCAAGCCTATGATGCCAAAGTGTAGCATTCCCATCTACAGAAGCTAATGCAATAGATTGTTCATTAGTTATTAAATGTATATAAAGTACTAACCAAATTACCATTAGACATTACCAGAGACCCTCTTGTAATCTTCCATTGACCATCACTGAGGCCAATAATGTAACCTTCACTATCCATCTTGCTTATTGAGATCGGGTTCTTCTTTAAATTCGAAACATGATTGACTTTTACCAACTTCAAGTGCCCACAATTAGGTAATTTTAACAAGATTGCTCTTTTCCCTACAACCTTACATTCTTAACCGTTTCCCATAGTCACATGTCCATAATCACCACGAACATAATCATTAAAGTAGTTCTTTTGAGAGGTAAAATGGAAAGATGCATCAGAGTTAATGAACCATACATCAAATTTACTTTCCACGTGATGAGTGCCAAATATTGCATATTTTGGCCCCTTAATTTACATTTGTTAATTCTTCAGTTGTGTCCTAATATGATATTTTGTGTTAGTTCCATGATTTTTAATGTTTTATAGAATTGTAAAGGAAATTGGGGATTTAATGTGAAAAAAATCCAAAAGCTGGAATTTGTTGTTCCGATCGAGCATAGAATACCAACGATCGAGTGCAACAGCGCTCAAGTATTTATTTATATGTTTAGCTTAGGAATTTATTACTTTGATTTGTTTTAAACGTTGTTTTACAAGTTTACAAGCACTTGGAAATGAGTTTCACTAAATTGCCAAAATTGCCCGTACAGATTAATCATTTTTATGGATTAAACTGTATTGATTCAGGAAGAACCAGGAGATGAGCCATATATGCTTGGAAAGATCTGGATGTCTATTTTCTGGAGAATTTTATGGCTAGTAAATATGATTTTTCTAGAGAAAGTTATGGTAGTTTTAGTAGAAAAAGGTCAGGCTGTGCATGATTTCAGCGTGGGTAGAAGTTTTGAAGGGCATGTGAGGGTTTAAATCCCACATCCCACATCGGTTGGAAACACATTCTACATCCCACATCGGATTGGAAACACATTGCACTTATGGAGTTTCCCTGTAAAAGTCCCATTTCGCTTCATCAAAGGTGTGCAATCTCAGAGGCTTTGCTACCAAGGGGTTCAATCTGGAGGATTTTGCTACCAATCGGGGGAAACACCGCACAGCAGCTGCAGGTGGAATTTCTCTCTCCATGTATTGTTTGTTTTAATTTATTTCTTTTAAGTTTTAAAGTTTAAAGTTTAGTACTTTAATGTTTGCTCTAATTTTTCCTTGAGATTTTTGTTGTCCATTATATTTATGGGTAACTAAATTCTCAAGTAGGGCTAGGGATGAACTTGCACAGTAGATGGTATTTTTGTTTATTTTTTAATTTATGTATTTGATTTTCAATTACTAAAACTCTTTTGTTTTATCATTCTCAATTTATTGGTGATGTTTTTTTCTCCGAATAATCGTAGAATTTATTCTATTTATGGATTCAGTCATGCTTTCTCAATTGAATGGATTAGCTCTTTGATTATATTTGGATCAATTATTTATCTATATTGATTTAATTCTTTTCTGCAATATCGCTTCCTGAGTATAGTGTCGTCGTTGGATTTTCTCAATAGTGATAATAATTTAAGTATTTTAAAAGTGGTGAATGATTTTTCAAAGGATTACATTTGGTTTAATCTTGGTTTATAAATCTACACATTCCAATTGGGAATTTTGGGAATTAGGTTCCGAATTGAGTTATTCAATGAATTAGGAATAATTAAAATACTAGATTTGTGCAAGGGATTCCCAACACTTTACTGTTCGTCAAATTTGAGTACTTTCTCCGTTAGTCACTTTGCTTCACTTTAATTTGCATTCAAAAATTTATCTTTGTTCTCCATTAATCATTTAATATTTTTCTTTAGTTTCTTTGTTCCTTCTACTATTCTTTAAATTAGTCTCTCTGTGGAATTGATACCCCAAAGTTGTGCTACAACTACCTCATTATTCTTTGGGCGTAATCAAATTTTGGCGCCGTTACCAGGGAGACGGTAGAAGAATTGCTAGATAGTTTTTCTTTTCAGCAGTTTGTAAAGGCAGTAACTTCGTCCCTTCTTTTAGCTTGTTACATTATTTTTTTCTTTTTCCCTTCTTTCTTTTTATAGTATTTTAATTATTATTATTTTGTTACATGCATGCACAGATATAGAGACGCCTTGGGTAGATTTCCTTGTAAGCCTATGCTAGAGTCAGAATCAAACTTTTTAAATCCTTTATTTGACAATCCATCTAGTCCTAAATGTTGTGAGTTTTAATTTACTCACAAGCACACGAGTCGTTTGCAGTATAATATTGTGCAAGTGCGAGGTCGAATTCACAGGGAATTGCATTGTGAAAATATATTTTTAATCTAAACTAACTCTATCTTAACCTAGTTCCAAATTTCAGAATAATATTGCAAAATAAATTAAAACTAAACTAAGTTGATTTTAAAACTAATAATAAAAAGCACTAAGGTTTCTGAATCCGCCCCACCGAAGTTTAAGCATATATGTTCTTAAAATATAGCCTATCAAAACATTCCATGAATCCAACTATAAGACAAAAAAAAAAAAGAATATCCCAACTAAACCAAAAGCATCCAATGTATCCGCTCTTAACAAATCACAAAGGAAATCCAATTTAATCGAAAAGTATTCAATGTATCCATCAGATGAAACATAAAGAATATCTAACAGACAATTTAAACTCAATCAATTATAAGATTAACTCAAATAATTGACAGAACATTTTATACTAAAAATTGTCAGATTTGTACAAGCAAATCTGAACTACTACGCCAAACAACGGCGGAGTTTCATCTTCAATCTTAGCTGAAGAGTCTAGCCACTCATAACTATAAAACTATAATAAAAAGTGCTAAACATTTAAACTAAAACAACTGAATATAAAGAAATAAATAAACAACTTTACATGGGAGAAATTCCACTCGTTGACGGGCGGCGCTTCCCTTCGTCGTAGCAATGCCTTCGGGATCCACCAGAATGCTAGCGGACGTCCACCGGTAAACACCAAAGTGGCTCAAGAATTGTACACTGAATGATGAAGCCAGATGGTGTTTATATAGGGGAAGACCCGGAGCAATATAGGTTGCAGATTCGATGTGGGATACTGCCCGTGTGCGCTCGATCGCAGTGTGGTGTGATTGATCGCAGGTACGATCGATCGTATGTCGTGTGCGCACGATCTCATGTGCACTCGATTGCATGTCTGCTACGATCGATTGCAGATGCACTGAACTTCAAATATTTTGATGTGGGATGATGACCATGCACTCATTCGTAGGCAGGTGCGCTCGATCGCATATCTCGTGCGATCGATCGTAATGTCTCCAGAAGCTTCACATGTCCTGAAATGCTTCATTTTCTTCACAAACCTGTAAAAATACACAAAACACAAGAAAGACGTAAAATAAAGTGAAATACTACTAACTAAGAGCATAGCAAATATAAGTTAAGGGTCTAAAATATGCAATATTTAAGACTCATCAAATACCCCCAAACTTATATTTTGCTAGTCCCCTAGCAAAACAAAATAAAAGACTTAATGAAAAACAAAGAACATAAAGATAAGTTCATCACTCATGGTATCCAAAAATTTAAGGTGCACACATCACCATGATATTCATTCATGAGCAAGCTTAAAAAGTAACCCATCTTCGCAATGAATAGAAATGTTAAAATCTAATTACTTACAAAAGGCAGGTCAAGGCATCACAAGTGTGACACTGTGTAAAGTGAATTAGCATATAAAAGTGAAGCTTCCAACTAACTCCAATGTGTAAGGTCTTTATGTCTCAAGATTCACCGAATTTCCCATCAAAATGAACGAAAAAGGCATAGATTTTTTTTTTATTTTTTATTTATTTTTTTATAATAAGGCACAGCTATATTTAGTTCACTTAAGCTTTCTAATTGACCCATAGAGCGAGTGTTGAGTCAATGACTCCCAAACCAGATGGTTTTAGGGCATTAGGTGTATAGACACCCCTAAGGACTTACTAACTCGAGTCAAAAAGGCTACGAAAATAAACTGGCTTTAATACTACCAAGCAATATTCCACCTTTTGACATGAACACTCACTACTTACTGAGGCAAGAGGTCCAGTTACTCAGCGGAAAGTTGTAGTAATTTTTTTTTTCTTTATGCCCAAGTGTTCATCTAACAAGTCATCGAGTTTCAGTTAAGATAACGAAAAATACACATTAAAATCACATGTCATACCTCACATAATGTGTGCTAATGTGCTCGTGTTAGATTAGGTCAAACATATGAATTCTCAAATGCCTAAGGTAAGTAACTAAATTTTAAAATTTATCACTCGTTCATGTGTTCAAAATGTTAAGCTCACCAATGACATCACATCACAGAAAATGTTTAGATCAACCAAAATTTCACGATAACATGAGCATGCATTTATCTCTACGACGAAAAGACAACAAATTAGGACAAAGTGTGTGATGTGTCTCCCATACCCCCAAACTTAAATTACACATTGACCCCAATGTGTGACTAATATGGAAAGAGCTGACCTGAGATATGGAGAACTAGCTGGACAGGTATGGCTCATAGCATACTCCCAAACTTGGACTGAAGTACGCTTTGTCCCTGAAAAATAAACAGTAGAAAACAAAAAAAACACTAGAAACAAACATTAATAATAAAAATGTGAAATAATAAATAAACAAAAAAGATAAGCTGTGGGGTGCCTCCCATGAGTGCTAAGTTTAACGTCTTCAGTTTGACCCAACATTAGTAAACAGGCCCAACTAAGTGCTCCACCATCTGATCAATAAGTGGAAATGGAAAATGATCAGGCCTAGTGGCAGCATTCAATTTACGGTAGTCTAGACACTTTCTCCATCTTGACTACACTCGAGTTGGGACCAACTCATCGTCTTTATTTACTACCGTCAATTTAGCACGTTTGGGCACGACTGGAATCAGGCTCACCCACTCGCGATCAGAGATGGGATAAATGATCCTTGGCTCTAACAGCTTAATATCTTCTGCCCTCACAACCTCTTGCATAGCACGTTTGAGCCTTATTTGTGACTCCCTCGATGGCTTGGCATTCTCCTCCAACTGTATCGTGTGTATTACCAATGAGGGGTTGATTCCCTTGACAACCTCAATAGTCCAGCCTATAGCTTCCTTATGCTCTCTTAACATGTCCAATAATTTCTCCTCTGAAGCATCACCCAAATCTAAAGCTATCATTATAGGCAAAGAATCTGCTGGACCTAGGAACTTATACTTAAGATTGTTCGATAAAGGCTTAAGTTCCTTCTTGGGGGGTTCAGGTGTTGTGGTTTCCTCCGTCTCACTGATCTTTTGAGGAGCAAACTCCAAAGTAGCATTTGCTTGCTCAAACAACTTATCTAAATTCAAATCGTCTTCAAATTGAGCAAAGAATGCCTCCAAAATGTTCTCAGACTTCCCTTCTTTCTGGGGCGCTTGTAGTCTCTCAGGGTAAGGCGCTTTAGGTAAAAACGGCCTAGAGAGATCATTAATAATAGGTGTGGCTGTAGATGGCTCAGCATCTCTCTTCTCATTGTTGCCATTTTCTTGCCCTTGGTGCATAGCAGGGTTCTCTTCCACTTGATTGTGCACTTGTCTCCCAGACCTCAATGGGACAATTGATTGCACTTGTTCCTGCCAATGCATAGGAGTTAATAAATTTTCCACCGCAAACTGTTCCTTTGGGTTAGGATCAGTTTGACTGGGGAACATTCCTTCCTCTCCTTCACCCACATAACTTGTGATTTGATCAATTTGACTCTCTAGTGTGGCAATCGCTTGGGTGTTTTCTATTGTTGCACTCATCACTTCACTCATAGATTGGCTAGTCGTTTTCATGAAATCATTGAGAGCGTCCTCCAATGACTGTGAAACCGACGCTGGCGCTTAAATGGGAGCTTGGTAAGTGCGTGATGGTGTTGGATAAGCTGAGTGACCATAACTTGGAATTGGTGGAGGAAATTCAGGAGGGTATTGATTGTGAGCATGATAAGGGTCTCCTCCCTGATTCTTCAGTTGGTTATGCGTCCATGAAACATTAGAGTGGTCCCACCACCCTGGATGGTATGTTTCAGAGTAAGATCTATTTGATTGCCAACAACACTCATTGAAAGCATTCATTTGTTCCATGGGATACTCGGCAAAAGCCGGCATTGATGGAAAATTCTGTGCTAAATGCAGAGGACTACACAGATGGAACAGCTATCAACATTGAATGTGTTGGCAGCATTGAGGGATGGGCCGGTCATTTTAATGAAATCCTTGAGGGCGTCCTCTAAAGACTGTGAAACCGGCGTTGGATTCATCCACATATATTTTTTTAAAATTAAATTAAACTTTTTTTTTCAATTGATAACAAACTTGTAGAAAAATAAAATCAATTCAGACAAAAAAAATTTCACAAACCAAACAATTACCCGGTAACGGCGCCAAAAACTTGTTGTGAGTTTTAATTTACTTGCAAGTGCACGAGTCGTTTGCAGTATAGTGTTGTGTAAGTGCGAAGTCGAATCCACAGGGAATTGCGTTGTGAAAATATATTTTTAATCTAAACTAACTCTATCTTAACCTAGTTCCAAATTTCAGAATGATGTTGCAAAATAAATTAAAACTAAACTAAGTTGATTTTAAAACTAATAATAAAAAGCACTAAGGTTTCCGAATCCGCCCCACCGAAGTTTAAGCATATATATTCTAAAAATATAGCCTATCAAAATATTTCATGAATCCAACTATAAGACAAAAAATAAAGAATATCCCAACTAAACCAAAAGCATCCAATGTATCCGCTCTTAACAAATCACAAAGGAAATCCAATTTAATCGAAAAGCATTCAATGTATCCATCAGATGAAACACAAAGAATATCCAACAGACAATTTAAACTCAATCAATTATAAGATTAACTCAAATAATTGACAGAACATTTTATACTAAAAATTGTCAGATTTGTACAAGAAAATCTGAACTACTATGCCAAACAACGGCGGGGCTTCATCTTCAATTTTAGCTGAAGAGTCTAGCCACTCATAACTATAAAACTATAATAAAAAGTGCTAAACATTTAAACTAAAACAACTGAATATAAAGAAATAAATAAACAACTTTACATGGGAGAAATTCCACTCGTTGACGGGCGACGCTTCCCCTCGTGGTAGCAATGCCTTCGGGATCCACCAGAATGCTAGCGGACGTCCACCGGTAAACACCAAAGTGGCTCAGGAATTGTACACTGAATGATGAAGCCAGATGGTGTTTATATAGAGGAAGACCCGGAGCAATATGGGTTGCAGATTCTATGTGGGATACTGCCCATGTGCGCTCGATCGCAGTGTGGTGCGATCGCAGTGTGGTGCGATCGATCGCAGGTACGATCGATCGCATGTCTTGTGCGTACGATCTCATGTGCGCTCGATTGCATGTCTGCTACGATCGATCGTAGATGCACTAAACTTCAAATATTTTGATGTGGGATGATGACCATGCGCTCGTTCGTAGGCAGGAGCGCTCGATCGCATATCTCGTGCGATCGATCGCAATGTCTCCAGAAGCTTCACATCTCCTAAAATGCTTCATTTTCTCCAGAAACCTGTAAAAATACACAAAACACAAGAAAGACGTAAAATAAAATGAAATACTACTAACTAAGAGCATAACAAATATAAGTTAAGGGTCTAAAATATGCAATATTTAAGACTCATCAAATACCCCCAAACTTATATTTTGCTAGTCCCTTAGCAAAACAAAATAAAAGACTTAATGAAAAACAAAGAACATAAAGATAAGTTCATCACTCATTGTATCCAAAAATTTAAGGGGCACACATCACCATGATATTCTCATGAGCAAGCTTAAAAAGATAACCCATCTTCGCAATGAATAGAAATGTTAAAATCTAATTACTTACAAAAGGCAGGTCAAGGCATCACAAGTCTGACACTGTGTAAAGTGAATTAGCATATAAAAGTGAAGCTTCCAACTAACTCCAATGTGTAAGGTCTCCATGTCTCAAGATTCACCGAATTTCCCATCAAAATGAACGAAAAAGGCATAGTTTTTTTTTATTTTTTTATAATAAGGCACGACTATGTTTAGTTCCCTTAAGCTTTCTAATTGACCCATGTAGCGAGTGTTGAGTCAATGACTCCCAAACCAGATGGTTTTAGGGCATTAGGTGTATAGACACCCCTAAGGACTTACTAACTCGAGTCAAAAAAGCTACGAAAATAAACTGGCTTTAATACTACCAAGCAAAATTCCACCTTTTGATGTGAACACTTACTCCTTACTGAGGCAAGAGGTCCAGTTACTCAGCGGAAAGTTGTAGTAATTTTTTTTTTCTTTATGCCAAAGTGTTCATCCAACAAGTCATCCAGTTTTAGTTAAGATAAGGAAAAATACACATTAAAATCACATGTCATACCTCACATAATATGTGCTAATGTGCTCGTGTTAGATTAGGTCAAACATATGAATTCTCAAATGCTTAAGGTAATTAACTAAATTTTAAAATTTATCACCAAATCATGTGTTCAAAATGTTAAGCTCACCAATGACATCACATCACAGAAAATGTTTAGATCAACCAAAATTTCACGATAACATGAGCATGCATTTATCTCTACGACGAAAAGACAACAAATTAGGACAAAGTGTGTGATGTGTCTCCCATACCCCCAAACTTAAATTACACATTGACCTCAATGTGTGACTAATAAGGAAAGAGCTGACCTGAGATATAGAGAACTAACTGGACAGGTATGGCTCTTAGCATACCCCCAAACTTGGACTGAAGTATGCTTTGTCCCTGAAAATTAAACACTAGAAAACAAAAAAAACACTGGAAACAAACATTAATAATAAAAATGCGAAATAATAAATAAACAAAAAAGATAAGCTGTGGGGTGCCTCTCATGAGCGCTAAGTTTAACATCTTCAGCCAGACCCAACATTAGTAAACAGGCCCAACTAAGCGCTCCACCATCTGATCAACAAATGGAAATGGAAAATGATCAGGCCTAGTGGCAGCATTCAATTTATGGTAGTCTACACACTTTCTCTATCTTGACTGCACTCGAGTTGGGACCAACTCGTCGTCTTTATTTAATACCGTCAATTTAGCACGTTTGGGCACGACTGGGATCAGGCTCACCCACTTGCGATCAGAGATGGGATAAATGATCCTTGGCTCTAACAGCTTAATATCTTCTGCCCTCACAACCTCTTGCATAGCAGGGTTGAGCCTTCTTTGGGCTCCCTCGATGGCTTGGCATTCTCCTCCAACTGTATCGTGTGTATTACCAACGAGGGGTTGATTCCCTTGACATCCTCAATAGTCCAGCCTATAGCTTCCTTATGCTCTCTTAAGATGTCCAATAATTTCTCCTCTGAAGCATCACCCAAATCTAAAGCTATTATTATAGGCAAAGAATCTGTTGGACCTAGGAACTTATACTTAAGATTGTCCTATAAAGGCTTAAGTTCCTTCTTGGGGGGTTCAGGTGTTGTGGTTTCCTCCGTCTCACTGATCTTTTGAGGAGCAGACTCCAAAGTAGTATTTGCTTGCTCAAACAACTTATCTAAATTCAAACCGTCTTCAAATTGAGCAAAGCATGTCTCCAAAATGTCCTCAGACTTCCCTTCTTTCGGGGGCACTTGTAGTCTCCCAGGGTAAGGCACTTTAGGTAAAAACGGCCTAGAGAGATCATTAATAATAGGTGTGGCTATAGATGGCTCAGCTTCTCATTGTTGCCACTTTCTTGCCCTTGGTGCATAGCAGGGTCCTCTTCCACTTGATTGTGCACTTGTCTTCTAGACCTCAATGGGACAATTGATTGCACTTGTTCCTGCCAATGCATAGGAGTTAATAAATTTCCCACCGCAAACTGTTCCTTTGGGTTAGGATCAGTTTGACTGGGGAACGTTCCTTCCTCTCTTTCACCCACGTAACTTGCGATTTGATCAATTTGACTCTCTAGTGTGGCAATCACTTGGGTGTTTTCTATTGTTGCACTCATCACTTCACTCATAGATTGGCTAGTCGTTTTCATGAAATCATTGAGAGCGTCCTCCAATGACTGTGAAACCGACGCTGGCGCTTGAATGGGAGCTTGGTAAGCGGGTGATGGTGCTGGATAAGCTGAGTGACCATAACTTGGAATTGGTGGAGGAAATTCGGGAGGGTATTGATTGTGAGCATGATAAGGGTCTCCTCCCTGATTCCTCGGTTGGTTCTGCGTCCATGAAACATTAGAGTGGTCCCACCACCCTGGATGGTATGTTTCAGAGTAAGATCCATTTGATTGCCAACAACACTCATTGAAAGCATTCATTTGTTCCATGGGATACTCGGCAAAAACCGGCATTGATGGACAATTCTGTGCTAAATGCAAAGGACTAGCACAGATGGAATAGTTATCAACATTTAATGTGTTGGCAGCATTGAGGGACGGGCCAGTCATTTTAATGAAATCCTTGAGGGCGTCCTCTAAAGACCTGTGAAACCGGCACTGGATTCATCCACATATATTTTTTTTAAATTAAATTAAATTTTTTATAAAAAAAATTGATAACTAACTAGTAGAAAAATAAAATCAATTCAGACACAAAATTTTCACAAACCAAACAATTCCCCGGCAACGGCGCCAAAAACTTGTTGTTAGTTTTAATTTACTCGCAAGCGCATGAGTCGTTTGCAGTATAGCGTTGTTCAAGTGCGAGGTCGAATCCACAGGGAATTGCGTTGTGAAAATATATTTTTAATCTAAACTAACTCTATCTTAACCTAGTTCCAAATTTCAAAATGATGTTGCAAAATAAATTAAAACTAAACTAAGTTGATTTTAAAACTAATAATAAAAAGCACTAAGGTTTCCGAATCTGCCCCACCGAAGTTTAAGCATATATTTTCTAAAAATATAGCCTATCAAAACATTCCATGAATCCAACTATAAGACAAAAAACAAAGAATATCCTAACTAAACCAAAAGCATCCAATGTATCCGCTCTTAACAAATCACAAAGGAAATCCAATTTAATCGAAAAGCATTCAATGTATCCATCAGATGAAACATAAACAATATCCAACAGACAATTTACACTCAATCAATTATAAAATTAACTCAAATAATTGACAGAACATTTTATACTAAAAATTGTCAGATTTGTACAAGCAAATCTGAACTATTACGCCAAACAACGGCGGGGCTTCATCTTCAATCTTAGCTGAAGAGTCTAGCCACTCATAACTATAAAACTATAATAAAAAGTGCTAAACATTTAAACTAAAACAACTAAATATAAAGAAATAAATAAACAACTTTACATGAGAGAAATTCCACTCGCTGACGGGCGGCGCTTCCCCTCGTGGTAGCAATGCCTTCGGGATCCACCAGAATGCTAGCGGACGTCCACCGATAAACACCAAAGTGGCTCAGGAATTATACACTAAATGATAAAGCCAGATGGTGTTTATATAGGGGAAGACCCGGAGCAATATGGGTTGCAGATTCGATGTGGGATATTGCCCGTGTGCGCTCGATCGCAGTGTGGTGCGATTGATCGTAGGTACGATCGATCGCATGTCTTGTGTGCACGATCTAGTGTGCGCTCGATCGCTTGTCTGCTACGATCGATTGCAGATGCACTGAACTTCAAATATTTCGATGTGGGATGATGACCATGCGCTCGTTCGTAGGCAGGTGCGCTCGAGCGCAGGTGCGCTCGAGCGCAGGTGCGCTCGATCGCATATCTCGTGCGATTGATCGCAATGTCTCCAGAAGCTTCACATATCTTAAAATGCTTCATTTTCTCCACAAACCTGTAAAAATACACAAAACACAAGAAAGACGTAAAATAAAGTGAAATACTACTAACTAAGAGTATAACAAATATAAGTTAAGGGTCTAAAATATGCAATATTTAAGACTTATCACTAAAGAAATGAGTGAACATGGAGATCAACCCACTAGAACCCTTCTGGATTACCTCCACCCTATACGCATAGCCACACCATCATGCATCATGTTTCCAGCTAATACTCACCAACTAGATTTTAAAACAAGGATGATACAGTTACTCCCTACGTTCCATGGCTTGGAAAATGAAAACTCATATGTACACATTAGGGAGTTTTAGGAAGTAGTTGCGACTTTTCATAGTCAAAATGCAACTGATGACATTGTGAGACTTAAGTTCTTTCCTTTCTCTTTGAAGGATAGAGCTAAGAGTTGGTTATACTCACTGAGACCACAGTTTATTGGGTCGTGGAATGAGATGACTCAGGTTTTCTTTAATAAATACTTTCCCCAACATAAGACCAACGCTTTAAAAAGGCAAATCTCCACCTTTCCATAAAAGGACAGTGAGACTTTGTATCAATCGTGGGAGAGATTTAAAGAGTTGTTGAGTATGTGTCATCACCATGGGTATGAGAATTGGTGCTTAGTGAGCTATTTTTATGAGGGACTTACACCTAGAGATCGCCAATTTGTGGAGATGATGTGTAATGGTGAGTTCTTACATAAAGATCCTGATGAGGCCATAGAATACCTCAATGAGGTTGCTGAAAAAGCTCACACTTGGACTGGACCTAGTGCTATTGAGAGCACAAATAGGTCACGCCCTGCAATAAACCCAAATGGTGGTGGAATTTACCATCTCAGGGAAGAGGATAACCTAAAAGGCTAAGGTTGAGATGATCACTAAGGAGCTAGATATGTTAAAGACTAAGGACTTAAAGCCAATACACGTGGCTAATCATGCAAAATCTTTTGGTGTTTTATGTGTGGCGGGGTATATCATCTCGCTCAAGAGTGTCCCACATTTGCTGAGATGAGAGAGATATATGAGGAACAATGTAATGCCTTAGGTATGTACAAGAAGCCTTTTTCACCTTTCTTTGATACCTATAATCCAGGGTGACACAATCACCCCAATTTTAGCTAGAAGTCTGAAAACCAGCCGCCTGCACAACCCCTTAACTCATATCATGCAACATATCATGCACCTTCATCTTCTAGTAGTCTTTTAGAAGACACTTTGCATGCTTTTATTGAGGCACATGGTAAGACTAACCAAAAATATGAATCTTTGATTACGCAGGTTGTTGAAGAAAATAAGGAGATAAAGAGCCAAGTATCCAAATTGATGAGCTTCTTAAGTGTGAATGAGCGAGGTAAGTTCCCTTCTCAAGCTTAGTCCACACCCCATGGTCAACACATGGCGCAAAGGAATCTAAAGGATGTGAATGTCATTGTGACACAAAGTGGTAAGTCATTACACATCCCAACAATGAACAATTCAAAGGATGTGGAAAAGGGTCAAGATAGTAGTGATGTCGAGCTGCCCAAGGAACCTAAGGTGACAAAGAGTCCTGTAAAGGTACCATTCCCTCAAGCTTTAAAATCAAGCAAGCAAACTCTGGATCCAAACAATGAAATCCTAGAGAATCTAAGGCAAGTAAAAATCAATCTTCCTCTTTTGCATGTGATTAAACAAGTTCCTACTTATGCAAAAGTTCTCAAGGATTTGTGTACAGTTAAGAGGAAGCACCATGTGAAGAAGACAACGTTCCTGACAGAGCAAGTTAGTGCTCTAATTGAGCAGCGGATTCCTCCTAAGTTCAAGGATCCTGGTTGTCCAACCATTGCATGCAGCATTGGAAATCATGAGGTTGGGCAAGCTTTGCTAGATTAAGGAGCTAGCGTGAATCTAATGCTATATTCTATTTATTTGCAGTTGGGGTTGGGAGAAATCAAACCAACCACTATGGTATTGCAATTGGCTGACCATACAGTCAAAGTACCCTAAGGTGTGATGGAGGATGTTCTAATTCAAATTGACAAATTTTATTATCCTGTTGATTTCTTAATCCTTGACACTAGCTCTGTTGTTGATACTACTTCTAAAATTCCTTTGATTTTAGGTAGGCCTTTCCTTGCCACTACTAATGCTCTTAGTAATTGCAGGGATGGGTTCATGAAACTGTCTTTTGGAAACATAACCCTCGAGGTGAATATCTTTCATATTGCAAAACAGCCAGAAAATGATGTCGAGAGCCACCAGACATACATGATTGACTCACTCATGGATAGGGGAGTTTTTATAACTCATGATCTTGATCCCCTTGAGTATTTTCTTGTTAATTCTGAGTTTGATTCCATCAGCGATCCATTTGATATAGTTGATATTTGTGCTATTTCTTATAGAACTCAGGATTATGGCAACCAAAGTTTGAGGAGTTGCCTGAGAGAAGTGAAAAAAAAATTCCTTCAAGTGTGGAAGCACCCAAAGTTGAATTGAAACCTCTCCCTAAGGGTTTAAAGCATGTTTTCCTTGGTCCAAGTGATACTTTTCCTGTTATTATCTCATCTGAATTTTCTAAGTCTCAAGGTTAGAAATTAATTCGGACCCTAAGTGAGCATAAGTCAGCCTTAGGTTGGAGCATGTGAAGGCTTAAATAAAAGGTTTTAGTCCCCTAGTCTGTTCTCATAAAATTAATTTGGAGGAAAGAACTGGCCCTCGTAGAGACCCCCAGCGTAGGCTTAATCCCACTATGAAAGAAGTGGTGAAGAATGAAGTGTTGAAACTATTAGATGAGGGAATCATATATCCTATTACTGATAATAAATGGGTAAGTTCTACACAGGTTGTTCCTAAAAAGTCAGGTGTTACTGTGGTAAAGAATGACCTGGGAGAGTTAGTCCTTACAAAACTTGTAACTGGGTGGCAGATGTGCATTGATTACAGAAAATTGAATGCTGTCACCCGAAAAGACCATTTTCCCCTCCCTTTTATTGATCAAATTCTTGAGCGTGTTGCTGGTCATCCTTTCTATTGTTTCTTGGATGGTTATTCTGGTTATTATCAAATTGAAATTGCATTAGAAGACCAAGATAAAACCACTTTCACTTGTCCTTTTGGTACTTATGCTTTTCATAGAATGCCATTTGGATTGTGTAATACACCTGTTACTTTTCAATGTTGCATGATGAGCATTTTTAATGACATAGTTGAAAATTGCGAGGAAGTTTTTATGGATGACTTGACTATTTTTTGATCTTCTTTTGATGCATGCTTATTGAAGTTAGAAAGAGTATTGACTCATTGTAAGGAGAAAGAATTAGTTTTTAATTGGGAAAAATGCCACTTTATGGTACCTTCAGGTATTGTTTTAGGGCATATTATTTCTTCTAGGGTGATAGAGGTTGATCAATCTAAGATTGAATTAATCTTTAAGTTGCCTACACCTAGGACAGTAAAGGAAGTGAGATCCTTTCTTGGTCATGTGGGCTTTTATACGAGGTTCATACAGAATTTTTCCACCATATCTAGACCACTATGTGACCTCCTTGGTAAAGATGCCTCATTTGAGTAGACACAAGCTTGTCAAGAGCCTTTAAAATGCTAATTGGCAAGCTTACCTCAGCACCCATAATGCAGTCACCTGATTGGACTTTACCTTTTGAGATCATGTGTGATGCTAGTGACTTTGCTGCACATGTTGTTCTTGGACAGCGAAGGGAGGGGAAGCCTTTTATCATTTACTATGCTAGTAGAACTCTAAATAGTGCTCAGATGAATTACTCCACCACTAAAAAAAAGTTGCTAGCTGTAGTGTTTGCTTTGGATAAGTTTCGTGCTTACTTGATTGGTTCTTCTATTATTATTTTCATAGATCATGTAGCCCTTAAGTAGCTTCTTACAAAGAAGGATGCTAAGGCGCGACTAATACGGTGGATTTTACTTTTGCAGGAATTTGACATCACCATCAAAGATAAGAAAGGAGTAGAGAACGTAGTGGGTGACCATCTCTCGAGGCTTACATTTGAGGACACCTCTGACTACCTGCCAATCAGGGATGATTTTCCCGATGAGCATATACTTTCTATTACCTCTCTACCATGGTTTGCTCATATTGTGAATTATTTGGTTGCAAGTAAGATACCGATGGATTGGAGCGCTCAGGGCAAGAGGAAGTTCATGATTGAGGTATGTAATTTCTATTAGGAGGACTCTTTTCTTTTCAAATACTGTCTTGGCCAAATTTTAAGGCGTTGCATCCCTGATGAAGAGATTGCTAGCGTCTTGGAATTTTGTCACTCCCAAGCTTGTGGGGGCCACTTTTCGATGAAGAAAACAACTGCAAAAATTCTGCAGTGTGGATTTTATTGGCCTACCTTGTTTAAGGATGCAAACATCTATTGTCGCTAATGTGAAAAGTGTCAAAAGTTAGGAGTTATGTCCCATCGTCATATGATACCCTTAAACCCAATTTTAGTGATTGAAACTTTTGATTGTTGGGGCATTGATTTTATGGGACCATTCCTTCATTCTTTTGGATATCAATATGTTATTGTGGTAGTAGATTATGTGTCAAAATGGGTAGAGGCAGCAGCTTACAGGAGCAATGATAATAGGATGGTAATTAAATTTCTCAAAGAAAATGTGTTATCTCGATTTGGTACACCAAGTGCTATCATTAGTGACCAGGGTATGCATTTTTGCAACCGTTCTTTTGAAGCTTTGATGAAAAAATATGGGGTGGTTCATAAGATCTCTACTGCCTACCACCCCCATACAAGTGGACAAGTAGAACTTGCAAACAGGGAAATTAAGCAAATTTTAGAAAAAAGAGTCAACCTGGATCGCAAAGATTGGTCTTTGAGACTAGTTGATGCGATTTGGGCCTACCGTACAACTTTCAAAACTCCCTTAGGTATGTCACCTTATAGGATTGTTTTTGGAAATCCTTGCCACTTACCTATGGAGCTCGAGCATCGAGCTTATTTGGCCATTAAGCAGGTAAGCTTAGAAAATTTCAGTTGACTGAGTTAGAGGAGTTGAGAAATGATGCTTATAAGAACTCTATAATCTATAAATCTAAAATGAAAGCGTTTCATGATAAAATATTTTGAGAAAAACATTTAAGCCTAATGATCAAGTGTTCTTATATGATTCTAGACTCCATAAGCACCTAGGAAAACTTCAGTCTAGGTGGACCAACCCTTTTGTAGTGAAGAATGTTTTTGCAAATGGGGTGGTAGAAATAGAGGACCTTAAGGATGGTCGGATCTTTAAAGTAAATGGTCAACGCCTTAAAGTATTAATTGATAGGCAAGGTCCGAAAGTAGAAGACATTCCACTTATAGATCCGGTCTATCAACCTTGACCAAACCACATAGGTATTTTTTTTCTTTATTTATTTGTTTTGTTTTTATTGTTTTTTCATATTTCTTATTACTGTTTATTTTTAATATTTTTTTTTTGTTTTCTGGTATTACTTTGGCATTTCTTTTTCAGGGATAATGTGTGCATCAATTCAAGTTTGGGGGTGTGCTATGAGCCATGCCAATCCAGCTAGTTATCCATCTTCCAGGTCAGCTCTTTCCATATTATTCACACATTAGGGACACTGTGTACTTTAAGTTTGGGGGTATGGGAGACACATTCACACACACTTTGTCCCAGTTTTTTTTTTAAAAGATAAATGCATGTTCATGATTGTTTTGAAATTTTGGTTTATCTAAACAATATTGTGATATAATTTCATTGGAAAACTTAAAATCGTGAACACATGATCTGATGATAGAATTTTAAAGTTTAGTTACTTACTTTAGGCATTTGAGAATTCACATGTTTGATCTAATCTGACACGAGCACATTAGCACATAATCGTGTGAGATATGATATATGATTTTAATGTGTATGTTTCCATGGTTTGCTGATTCCGGATGACTTGTTGGATGGATACTTTGGCATAGAGAAGTAAAAAAAAAATGCTCATAATGATCATTGACAAACTTTTCACTGAGTAACTAGACTTCTTGCCTCAATAAGCAGTGAGTGTTCATGTCAAAATGTAGGAATTTCGCTCATGATGATCATTGACAAACTTTCCACTGAGTAACTAGACATCTTGCCTCAGTAAGCAGTGATTGTTCACGTCAAAAGGTGGGAATTTTACTTAGTTTCATAGCATTTTTTACTCGAGTTAGTAAGTCCTAAGGGGTGTCTTTACACCTATTGCCTTAAAACCATCTGGTTTGGGAGTCATTGACTCAACACTCACTATATGGGTCAATTAGAAAGCTTAAGGGAACTAAATATGGTGAGCCTCATAATAAAAGAAATAAAGAAGTGAATCTTGTGACATGAAGACATTACACATTGGAGTTATTTGGAAGCTTGATTTTTATGTGCTAGTTCACTTTACACGGATTCGAGCTTGTGATGCCTTAGCCGGCCTCTTGTAAGTAATTAGATTTTAAAATTTCTATTCATTGCGAAGATAGGTTTATATTTTAAGCTTGCTCATGAATGAATATTATGGTTTTGTGTGCTACTTAAATTTTTGGACACCATGAATGATGGATTTATCTTTGCGTTCTTTGTTTTTCATTTATTTTTTTTTGTTTTGCTAAGGGACTAGCAAAATATAAGTTTGGGGGTATTTGATGAGTGTCAAATATTGCATATTTTGGCCCCTTAATTTACATTTGTTAATTCTTTAGTTATGTCCTAATCTGATATTTTATGTTAGTTCTATGATTTTTAATGTTTTATAGGATTGCAAAGGAAATTGAGGATTTAATGTGAAAAAAATACAAAAGCTGGAATCTGCTGTTGCAATCAAGCACAAGAGACCTGCGATCGAGCGCAACAACGCTCAAGTATTTATTTATATGTTTAGCTTAGGAATTTGTTACTTTAAGTTTTTTTTTTTTTTTTTTTTTTTTACAGGTTTACAAACACTTGGAAAGGAGTTTCACTAAATTGCTAGAATTGCCCGTATAGATTCGTTATTTTTGCGGATTAAACTATATTGATTCAAGAAGAACCAGGAGATGAGCCATATATGCTTTGAAAGATCCGGATGTCTATTTTTTGGAGAATTTTATGGCTCGTAAATATGATTTTTCTAGAGAAAGTTACGGCAGTTTTAGTAGACAAAGGTCAGGCTGTGCATGATTTCAGCGTGGGCAGAATTTTTGAAGGGCATGTGAAGGCTTAAATCCCACATCCCACATCGGTTGGAAACACATTCTACATCCCACATCCCATATCGGATTGGAAACACATTGCACTCATGGAGTGCCCCTATAAAATCCCCATTTCACTTCATCAAAGGTGTGCAATCTCGGAGGCTTTGCTACCAAGGGGTGCAATTTGGAGGATTTTGCTACCAATCGGGGGAAGCACCGCACAATAGCTGCGGGAGTAATTTCTCTCTCCATGTATTGTTAGTTTTAATTTATTTCTTTTAAGTTTTAAAGTTTAAAGTTTAGCACTTTAATGTTTGCTCCAATTTTTCCCTTGAGATTTTTGTTGTCCATTATATTTATGGGTAACTAAATTCTCAAGTAAGGCTAGGGATGAACTTGCATAGTAAATAGTATTTTTATTTATTTTTTAATTTATGTATTTGATTTTCAATTACTAAAACTCTTTTGTTTTATCATTATCAATTCATTGGTGATCTTTTTTTCTCCGAATAATCGTAGAATTTATTCTGTTTATGGATTCAATCATGCTTTCTCTATTGAATAGATTAGCTCTTTGATTATGTTTGAATCAATTATTTATCTATATTGATTTAATTCTTTGCTGCAATATCGCTTCCTTAGTATAGTGTCGTCGTTGGATTTTCTCAATAGTGATAATAATTTATGTATTTTAAAAGTGGTGAATGATTTTTCAAAGGGTTACATTTGGTTTAATCTTGGTTTATAAATCTACACCTTCCGATTGAAAATTTTGGGAATTGAATTATTCAATGAATTAAGAATAATTAAAATATCAGATTTGTGCAAGGGATTCCCGACGCTTTACTGTTTGTCAAATTTGAGTACTTTCTCCGTTAGTCACTTTGCTTCCCTTTAATTTGCATTCAAAAATTAATCTTTATTCTCCATTAATCATTTAATATTTTTCTTTAGTTTCTTTGTTCCTTCTACTATTCTTTAAATTTGTCTCTCTGTGGAATCGGCACCCCAAAGCTATGCTACAACTACCGCGTTATTCTTTGGGCGTAATCCATGTTTGCTTCTTCATCACCCCCATGCTTACGCTTTTTTTCCTTCTTATTCTTAGCCCAGCAGTCTTTTCTCATGTGACAAGTCTTGCCACAATTCCAGCATTACCCCTTTATCTTCCCATCTATTTTATTTTTACCTCTGCCCTTTTACTGTGATCTACCTTTAGACTATGACTTCTTACCCTTTGAATTGTTTTCTCTCGTGTTGTATTCCCCTTGTTTCAAATGACAATATGGTTCCAGACGAGACCTCTATTATTTTTTTACGCATCTCGTCACTCCGTACATAACTGACCACATGGTCAAACTTCAAGTTTCCAGTAATTGTATTACTCACCACCATGACCAAGTTATTTCAACTCTCTGGCAAAGAACACAAGAAAAAAAAGGCTCTAAGTTCATCATTGAACATCACTTCAAGAGACTGCAATTGGTTAGTGACCATATTAAATTCATTTGAATGATCCACTACGGATATATTATCAATCATAGTCATATTAAACAGTTTCTTCATCAAGAAAACTTTATTAGATGTAGAGAGTTTTTCATATAACTTAGTTAGTGCAGCCATGACTTTTGCAGTCGTCTTCTCTTTGGTGATATTGAAAGCTACCTGTGACGTGAGACACAATCTCATAGTCGCCAACACTTTCCTGTCCAAATCTTCCAGTCAGCCTCCTTCATGCTCTCCGATTTCTCTCATGCGAGCGGGAGATACAAACCCTTCTAGTAAAGCAGATCCTCTATCTGCATATTGTACCATTGAAAATTTTGTCCATTGAATTTCTCGATCTTCATTTTTTCTTCTTCTGCCATTGCTCCCACTCATACAAAAACTACCAGATTTGCTTCTTGAACCAGACTTTGATGCTAGTTGTTAGAGATTTAACAACACATTGTAAGAGTAAAAATAAAGAAGAAAAAAACAGTCACACGCCGACATAAGGATTTACATGGTTCACTCAATTTGGGCTACGTCCATGACAGAGCAATAAGAAGAAGTTTCACTATTCTAACAAAGATTACAATCACACAACTCTCGTGTTTCTCTCACCCTCTCTTGTTGTGTTTCTCTCACTAGAATTATTTTTCTCTCGCAATTTGTGAACCCCAACCCCTCTTTCATAGGCACTAACTACTTGTTCTATTAGAACTTAACTGCTAGGTAAAATCCTTATCCTTTAAGTAAGTTGACTAAGTAAATTACTAAGTCTTTATCAATTTGCTGAAATATCGATTTACATCAACAAATTTTTATGCTTCAAGTAATTTGACTCCAAGTAAATTACTTTGTTTTTATCAATTTGTTGAAATCTAGATTCACATCAACACAATATACATTATAGATAAGAGGATTTTACTATTAAAGCTAGGCTGAGAGCTTTAAGTGTATTGGGGTTTTGGGTTGTAAGGTAGAGAAAACACTGACAACTAGAGCTAGGTTGAGAATTTTGATTGTATTTAGGTTTTTATGTTGTGAGGTAGTGAAAGTTTAGCAATTTTATTCTTTCTAAATTTTTAATTAAATATTAACAAAGTTGAGAGTTGTTGGTGGACGTAGGTAAAGAGGTTGTCGAACCACATCAAATTATTGTATTTTTACTTTGTTTGTTTTGCCTATTTAATTGTTGTGGTTGTGTTTTTTTGCTTAAAATTTGAGTAGATGGATTTTAGAAGTAAAATCCCAATAATACTGAATATTGAAAATTAAATTTATGCATCATTAATTTAATAGAATAAGGATGTTACTTTAGAAAGTGACAAGTTTTGTATGCACTCGGTGCAAGTGAAAGATCCTACACCATGTGCATCTTATCCATCCAAGAAAAGAGAAACGGAAAACAAGTGCACTTTTTCTTATTTAATTTGGATAGATGAAATGCATCCGATGCACTCTCTCCACTTGCCCATGGAGAATATATACAAGGATTTTATCCAATTTTTTAGTGGTTCTCTTGTTTCGGTGGCAATATATCCTAATTATCTCTTAGATTAAAAAAACATTTTTTAAGATAACAAATGAAATTGTTACAGTAGTATACTGAGCTAGAGATGCATGTGGAAAAGTGGTATTAGCTCAAATTTTTCATTGTAACTGGTTGTTCAGCATACATGGCAAACCAAGTCGTTTTGAGATAAAGGCCATTAGAATTTTGCAATGGCTAGAATGTTTACTTGGGAGGTTTAGTTGAGTTGCTTGTTTAGCACTTCTCTTTCTCTTTGCTTATTTATACTCTCTTAAGTCTTATCTCAACTGATCAAGTTTACAATGGATCATGGCCATTCATGATCCGCTTCATCAGCAGAAAATGCAACACAAACTATAATTATTTCTCATATATTCCAAAACTGAAGTAGTAAATACGTACATATCAATACAAGCATGAAAATTGCATATAGTCAACAAGGAAGATAGTGAAAATGATATAAAGAAAACCACATAACATAAGTTTCATTGAACGAAAAGATCAGTGCTTATCCATCTAAGTTCTCCTGTCTGATTGTTTAAGTTTCAATTTATGAAACCACTCGGCCGGTAACTCTTACTAAGGTGGGCCATTTTTCGTTTATTGTTTGTCTCCCGATCAGCTCCATTAGAACTACCCCGTAACTGGAATAGTAAGAACCCCAGAGCTCTTCTGAACGGAATGATGGGCTCACTCAATTGCTGAGTTGTTTGGTCTTCTTGCATGATCCATGGTGAAATATTTTTAAAGTGGAAGGTCAGTGGCATGGAACTAGCTAGATGAATAGGATTTTTTTTTAAATATGGAGAATGAGGAATAACTTCTCGATTAAATGATCCAGCTCTTATTTTTGCTTCATATATATATATTTATCCAAGCGCTATGGTGTTTATGTAAGTTGAGAGGAAACTGGCTCAATCCTCTTTTAAAGGAAACTGATTTAATCCTATTTACTTGTTCTTGATTATATCCAATTATTGACCATATGACTCTATGGTCGTACAATTTTGAATTTTCTATCTCTACTAAAAACTATATTTTTGCCTAAAATTCTTGGAATGCATATTGCTACTGAGAACATGGCAGAACAAGTACAAACTATGCTAGCAAATGTGAAGAAAAAACTAAAGGCTACTAATTAAGCAAAGTACAAAGCAGCAGCTGATATGCTTTGCAGATACAAAGCGTTCCAAGAAAGTGATATGGTGACAGTGATATATGAAACCATTCACATATTTTGGAAAAATCAGTAGCAACAAATTTGAAAGATAGTATACTACACAACAAATAAAATTCTTCGTATTCAAACAAATATCTCTCATGCAATGCAATGGAAATGTGAGGTTGTGGGAAAAAAAAAATTGTTAGAAAAAATACCTACTGTCAGTATCAATTAACAAAGTACCACAATTTCTATCAAAAATCCAGAATAAATTTAATCACAACCAAGTTACATGCAAAAATAAAAGGACAAGTAGTAAATAAAGCAATCAATTAAGAATAAAAGAATTTACGTGGAAAACCCTCTAATATAAAGAGAAAAACTACCGGGCAAAAGAGCAATTTTACTATATAAATAATTATTACAAAGTTTATGCCAAAACTTTAGACCCACAACAATTTGACATCAATACAAAATTACCTCTCTAGGGAAAAATTAGTGTTATACTATAAATCGCTAAAATCTGAGAAGTCTCTGTGCTTCACCAAAATCAGTCATCATGATAAGTACTGCAAACCTCGAGTAGCTTGTTTCTCTATTACCAAACCCTTTAAATAATACCCTAAAGAAAAACCCCAAATGATCGTATCTTTTTCTCTCTTTTACTCTCTTGGTAAAAAGAAAGAAAAATATTTTTCTTCCCTATAGGTCTACATGACTTACAAGAAGAAAAATTTCTCTCTGTTACGCTAAGAAAAAAATTTCTTATTTTTTTCACTCTGACTGCGCACCCTACCTGTATCACACACACTACAAGGAAAAGAAAATAAGTCTTTATATAGCCATCACGGCTAGGGGTGAATTCGAGTCGAACCAAGCTGAGCCTGAGTTGAGGGGAGCTTGAGCTCAGCTCGTAATAAAAATTTATTCGAGTCGAGCTTCGAGCCGAGCCCAAATTAAGAAAATTAAACTCAAGCTTGACTTGTAAGACGAAATCAAGCCCGAGCTTGGCTCGTAATCCAGCTTGAACTCGAGCTCGAGTCGAGCTATTCGAAATAAAATAAATAATATATGTTTTTTATAATGTATATAATAAAAATAGTATATATAATATTTATTTAATTTATTAATTAAATCAAGCTGGCTCGCGAGCCTAACGAGTCGAGTTTGACATTGCTTGAGCTCACCTCAATAAGCTAACCGAGCCAAAATCATAGCTCGAGCTCGAGCTCAATTTAATCAAGTTTCAAGCCGAGCCTCTCAACTCAGTTCCACCCCTAATCTTAGCATCTTGTCCCACAATCAAAATATCATCAACATAAAGCAAAAGAATAATAAACTTACCATAAGGGAATTTTTTTACATATGCATAAGGATCAGTAGCTGTCCTCTGGTAATTGTGATACATTATGAATGAATCAAACTTCTTGTATCACTATCTTAGAGCCTGTTTTAATCCATACAAACTCTTGTTCAATATACAAACCATATTCTCTTTCCCTTTCACTTTAAAACCTTTTGGTTAAACCATATAAATCTCCTCGTGCAAGTCACCATGAAGAAACTTCGTCTTCACATCTAACTGTTCAAACTCAACATTCAAACTACTTGTCAAACCAAGTACAACTCATATAGAACTCATCTTTACCACTAAAGAGAAAATTCCATCTAAGTTTATTCCTTTCTTCAAATTGAAACCTTTCACCACCAGTCAAGCCTTGTACTTCACTAGCTTTTCACCAACTTTATTCAACTTGAACACCCACTTGTTCCTCAGTGCTTTTCTGCCTTTGGGAAGATCAACTAATTCATAAGTTTTGTTCTTTTTCAAAGATGATATGATCCACGCCAAGAACTAAGAAATTTACGGATCAAGAAGACTTCCAAGATCGTCTAGAAGCAGATTTATGTGAGACCGCGACCCTTTGCTTATATTGAAGCAAGAACCTTGGTATAATGAAGACTGAGACCACGACCCGTTGCTTATATTAAAGCAAGAACCTTGGTATAATGAAGACACCACAATCAATTATGGAAGGATTGATTGATAAGTCAAAGATGAACGCCACGGAAACTCCGATAAGTTCAAAAGTTCTAAAAGAACCAAAGAGAATTTTCTCTCCAAAAGTATGAATCAAATCTAAACTATCTTATTCCAAAAAGCCAATGGCTATTTAAATACATGAGAATTCGTAACCAAATAGAACAAGGAAACTAAGAAATAGGAAATAAACCTAAATAGAATTCTGGTAACCTAAAATCCAAATAATGAAAGTACCTAACTTGGCATGCAAGCCTTATAATTCAACAATTAAATTAATTAGGAAACATTTAAGAAAATGTAATATGAAAAATTGCAGCCAGCCATTTTCATTGATGAGCCAACCAAAACGAGTAAGTCTCCAATTTTTGGAAACTAAGATTTTAATTCACAATCTTGAGTCGCTAGATTATTCCAAAGCTTGAATTATGGAAACTCATCATTATGGATCACGTATAGCATCATTCTTGGGCCCCCAAAGATGGTTCTTAGCCCAAATGTGTTGAATCAGCCCATTGAGAGTTTCCTTCAACCTTTTGGCTCGAGCCCTTGTAACTGGACAAATTGGAACTTGAAGAGAATCTGCATCCCATTTGTTAGTCGTGTCCTCATCATTCCCCTCCTCTTGAAAAGGATTTGTCCTCAAATCATCACCTACATCAAAAGGTCTTAAATAAGAAACTTTGAAAGTGGCACTATCATTGTGCTCACTTGGAAAATCTAATTTGTATGCATTGTCATTGCTGCGCTCAAGGACGTGAAAATGCCCATCTCCTTTAGGAAGTAACTTTGAACGCCTTTGTGCTGGAAATCTTTCTTTCCTCATGCGTAACCAAATCCAATATCCGGGTTGAAAAATCAGCTATCGGCGACCTTTGATCAATTGGAATGCCTTCTCTTGCTCGTCTCCCCATGTGAATCCAACGTTCTTCTTGATGATTTCGGTAAGTGGTGCAGCAATACTGCTAAAGTCTTTCACGAACCTCCTGTAAAAACTAGCAAGTCCATGAAAACTATGAACTTGACCTACACTCGTGGGACTTGGCCATTCTTTAATCGCACGGATCTTCTCTTCATCAACCTGTATTCCTTGTGCACTCACAACAAAACCAAGAAACACAAGCTTATCGGTGCAAAAAGTGTACTTCTTCAAGTTAGCAAACAACTTCTCTTTTCTAAGCACATTCCTATTTATTTTTTACGGAATCGACCATAGACCAATCCCTCTTTTTTGGGGGAGTATTAAATACACCCATAATTCTGAGCTTCATGTTACTCCTCCCAAGAGACATCTCAAATCCAGGGCATCACAATTTGATTGAATGAGATGATAGTTTCTCATTCCTAATCTGTAAAATAATAATTTCGATCAAATCACGAATCGCAAAACTGATTTTAAATGCACAACATGATCTTCTAAGTTTGTGCTATAAATGAGAATATCATCAAAATAAACAACAATGAATCTGCCTATAAAAGCTCGCAAAACATGGTTCATTAATCTCATGAAGGTACTTGGTGCATTTGTTAGTCCAAATGGCATAAGTAACCACTCATATAAACCATATTTCGTTTTAAAAGCAGTTTTCCATTCATCACCCTCTTTCATTCTTATTTGATGATATCCACTTTTTAAATCAATCTTAAAAAATACACATGCACCATGCAGTTCATCTAGCATATCATCTAAATGAGGAATAGGATGTTGATACTTTACCATTATATTGTTAACTGCTCGGCAATCAACGCACATTCTCCACGTCCCATCCTTTTAGGAACCAAAATCACCGGAATAGCGCACGGGCTCATGCTTTCTCTTACGTACCCCATTTTCATCAATTCACTAACCTACCTTTGTAGCTCCTTTGTCTCCTCGGGATTACCTCGATAGGCTGGTCGGTTTGGAATTGTAGCACGGGGCACGAAATCAACTTGATGTTCAATTCCTCGAATAGGAGGTAAGCCATGTGGAATCTACTCGGGAAAGATACCATCAAACTCCTGTAAAAGAGAAACAATAGAACTAGGCAAAGATGAGTCAAATTGGTTAGTGTTTAATGCCTCTTTGTACAAAAGTACAATCATTGGCTAATTTAAAGCCATCGCTCTTTTTATTTCACTCGCTCTTGCATAGACATTTGTTTTTCTCTCAATGGTCAAATCAGCTCTCTTATTATCACTCTTAATTTTTTTGACCTCCCTCATTTTCTCTTTTTGATTTTCATTCGTTCTCTTTTTCTCACTCTCTTTCGTTTGCTCACTCTCTTTTTGTAACCTCACTTGATCTTCTTAAACCTGCTTTGGTGTTAAAGGAACTAGAGTGATTGTTCTTTGATTTCTTATAAACGAATATTTGTTGGTGAAGCCATCATGCTTAACACATCGATTGAATTGCCATGGTCGGCCTAGTAACAAGTTTCCAGCTTGCATCGGAACTACATCACACAAAACTTCATCTTCATATTTTCCAATCCGGAAGAAAACTAACACCTGTTTGTTCACCCTCACTTCACCACTATTATTGAGCCATTGTAACTTGTAAGGCCAAGGATGCTTAATCGTTGGCAACCCTAATTTCTCAACCATTGTAGTGCTAGCAACGTTAGTACAACTACCTCCATCAATAATCATACTACATACCTTGTTTTGCATGTGGCATCTAGTATGAAAGATGTTTTCTCGCTGCACTTCGTCATCTTCTTTAATTTGCACACTTAGAGCTCTCCTTGCAACCAACAATTCTCCTTGGGCAGCGTATCCATGATCATCTTCTTCATCAAATCTATTCACATAATACTCTTCATCTTTAACTCTCTCTTCCCTAGGTTGAGCTCCCTCCCTCCTACGCACATTAGGAGCGTTTTGTTGTTGTCCCACATGTGCATTTTCTACCCGATCTATTCATTCATGAACCTGCTCTATCTCCGTTCTCAATACTCTCCTCATCTCACCCATTAAAGCCTCCATGAGCAACTTCGGATCACCTTCTCCCGACATATCTCCGGAATTATTTTTGTTTTTGTTGTCTGACATGTTTGCTGCAAAATCAAGGTTAGAAAAAAAAAACAAAAGGACCTCACACACTCCCTCACATGTTTCACTCAAAGAATGAATCACTCAATTTCACTCGTGTTTTTACACAAAATCGTATTGACTTTTACCCTATTATATGCTCACCACTCTTTCCTTTTTCCACTCGTAATAATCCTCTATAGGTTCTTATCAAACTAACCAAACAAGTATCAAGTTTCCAACAACAATTCACCAACAACTCACAAAGAAATTCAAATTTAAAGGCTAGAATATAAGGAAACAAAGATGACAAATTGAAACAAGAATTGAAAGGATTAAATCTAAATATCACACACTCTTTTTTCACGTTTTTTTTCTAAACTGGAAATTTGTTCTTTTTTTTTTTAATTTTGTTTTTTTTTCACGTTTTTTCTTTTTAATGAATCAAAACAAAAGATTAAGCAAACCCGCAACTAGAAGGCTCTGATACCAACTGATATGATCCACACCAAGAACTAAGAAATTTATGGATCAAGAAGACTTCCAAGATCTTCTAGAAGCAGATTTATGTGAGACCGTGACCCGTTGCTTATATTGAAGCAAGAACCTTGGTATAATGAAGACTGAGACTGCGACCCATTGCTTATATTGAAGTAAGAACCTTGGTATAATGAAGACACCATAATCAATTATGGAAGGATTGATTGATAAGTCAAAGATGAACGTCACGAAAACTCTGATAAGTTCAGAAGTTCTAAAAGAACCAAAGAAAATTTTCTCTCCAAAAGTATAAATCAAATCTGAATTGTCTTATGCCAAAAAGCCAATGGCTATTTAAATACATGAGATTTTGTAACCAATTAGAAAAAAGAAACTAAGAAATAAGAAGTAAACCTAAATAGAATTCTGGTAGGAATAGGAAACTAAGAAATAGGAAATAAACCTAAATAGAATTCTGGTAACCTAAAATCCAAATAAGGAAAGTACCTAACTTGGCATGCAAGCCTTATAATTCAACAATTAAATTAATTAGGAAACATTTAAGAAAATGAAATAAGAAAAATTGCAGCCAGCCATTTTCCTTGATGAGCCAACCAAAACGAGTAAGTCTCTAATTTTTGGAAACTAAGATTTTAATTCACAATCCTGAGTCGTTAAATTATTCCAAAGCTTGAATTATAGAAACCCATCCTTGTGGATCACGTATAGCATTATCCTTGGCCCCCCCAAAGATGGCTCTTAGCCCAAATGTGTTGAATTATCCCATTTAGAGTTTCCTTGAACCTTTTAGCTCGAGCTCTTGTAACTGGACCAATTAGAACTTGAAGAGAATCCGCATCCCATTTGTTAGCCGTGTCCTCATCAAAAGAGCTCATCTCTTCCCTCATTTCTTTCATCCAACAATCTTTTTCTACATGTGACTATACTTCTCAAAAGCTCTATGGTTCTTTCCCATAAATAAGTAAGAGATAATAAGAACTAGCTTACCTAGTTGACGATTGAAGCTCTCTAGTAGACCTTCTCAACTGAGGCTCTACAATTTTCGGTGGTAAGAGTTGTTCCCCTGCTCAACATGCTCTATATCATGCATAAAATCATCATCAACTGTTGTTAGCTTTTCATTACCAATGTGTTCTTCTTCATGTATCTCTCCTCCATCTACGACACTTTCTGAAGGAGTAGGATCTGGTACAAAGTCTTCAACTTACTTGTACCATGTTGTGTGTTCTCACTCTTTTCAATGTTAGCCAAAGTTTCAATTTCATGGAAGAAAATATCTCTACTTCTAATAATCTATTTCTTTTCTAGATTCAATAACTTGTAACCAAACTCAGCATCTCTGTAGCTAACAAACACACAAGCAATAGCTTTATCATCAAGTTTTGACATTTTCCCTTTAAGCATGTGTGCAAATGCTTTACAATCAAACAACTTCAAGTGAGAATAGAAAATATTTTTCCTTGCCCAAACTTTCTCTGGAATGTCAAAAGCTAAAGGAACGGATGAAGATCTGTTAATTAGGTAACAAGTTGTAGGAACTGGTTCACCCCAAAATGGCTTAGGCAACTTAGCCATTCTGAGCATGCATCTAACTTTTTCCACAATTGTACAATTTATTCTCTTAACCACACTATTTTGTTGTGGGGTACCAAGAACTGTCATCTCATGTCTGATGCAAAACTGTGAACAATAGTCTGCAAACTCATTGGAGGTATGCTCTCTGCCATTGTTAGTACGGAGACACTTCAACTGATTCTTGGCCTCTTTTTCCACCATAGCATGAAATTTCTGAAAATACTAAAATACCTAGCTTTTCCTCTTCAATAAATAAACCCACATATTTTGTGAAGCTTCATCAATAAAAGTAACAAAATACTTATTGTCACCTAAAGAGTCTACTTCAATAGGACCACATAAGTCATAATATATCAATTCTAATTTATTTCTTTTTCTTTTAGATGACTTACTAAAAGAAACTCTATGATGCTTATCAAATAACCTTTGGATGAAGGAATGAGTGACTTCCTAGCCAAAATCTACAACCTTTTCTCACTCATATGTGCTAGCCTCTTATGCCACAAGTTTGGATAAGCATTATCTTTAACTACATTTAGCTCATTACCATATGCTTTCATATGTCTTTTATACAAGATGCAACATATCTTTTCTCTAGCAGCCACCAATAATCCCTTGGTCAGTTTTTAGTTTCTATTATTGAAGTAGTGTTCATACCTTTCATCATCTAGGGCATGAGTAGAAATCAGCTTGTAACGCAATTCAAAAACATGTCGCACATTCTTCAAAGTCATAGTGCACCTTAATTCTACCTGCATGTGCATATAACCAATCCCCACAATAGGAGAAAAAATCAAGTTATCCATCTTCATTGTACCAAAGTCTCAAACTCTATACGTTGTGAAGAAATCTTGATGTAAGAATGAAATGGTAAGAAACTGTTGAGTTAACCATTGATGAGTGCTAAATATTGCATATTTTGGCCCCTTAATTTACATTTATTAGCTTAGGAATTTGTTATTTTGAGTTGTTTTCGTTGTTTTACAGGTTTACAAGCACTCGGAAAGGAGTTTCACTAAAATTGCCAGAATTGCCTGTACAAATCAGTCATTTTTATGGATTTTACTGTATTGATTCAGGAAGAACCAGGAGATGAGCCATATATGCTTTGAAAGATCCAAATATCTATTTTCTGAGGAATTTTACGACTCATAAAAGTGATTTTTTTAGAGAAAGTTATGGCAGTTTTAGTAGACAAAGGTCAGGCTGTGTGTGATTTTAGTGTGGAAGATCAGTCATTTTTGTGGATTTTACTATATTGATTCAGGAAGAACTAGGAGATGAGCCATATATGCTTGGAAAGATCCGGATATCTATTTTCTGAGGAATTTTATGGCTCATAAAAATGTGTTGGGAAACCACCTTGGATAATGCCCAGGAGGTGATCTTTTAAACACCCAAGTCTAGAGTGATTTGTATAAAGAAAAGAGACAGCAACCAATCAAAGCAAGAAAGAAAAGAACAAAAGAAATTTATTATCGAGGTTCGACAATCTGCCTACGTCCCCGTGAGCTCCTCCGAGCTCTCTGCACTATCTTATCAATGGAGTTTTTTACAATCAGCAACACTCTTCTAAGAACTCACAGGTTCTTGAAGAACAAAAGAAGAGGAAAAAGAAGAAAGTGATAAGAACTAACCCTGGAATTTTCGCAAGAAAATTCCCCTTAAATCCCTTTCTATTCTACTCTCTCTTTCTAAACAACTAGCCTCTCTATGGAATCTCTCTTGAGTTTAGTGTCTTTGCACTCTTACAATTATCTCACTTTCAATCGCAAGTTATTCCTCACACTTTTTGGAGATTGAAGCTAGGTGACCCTTTATATAGTGCACCAACTTCTTGACCAATCTTGAGGGTTAATATCCACCCTTAGATCTTGAAGACCAATTAACCATGGTGATTACACCCAAAGTGTAACGCGGTTATTGTAGTACAGCTGTGGGGTGCCGATTCCACAGGGAAACAAGTTAATTACAAAGAAGGTGTAAACTTTAACACTAACGGTAAAAGTTAAACGGACAAAATCTGAATTTGTTGAGTGTATGAAAATTGTGTAAATAATTGATGGATATAATAAAGAAACAACAAGGTTCTGGAAATCCTCCCTAGGTTCGTTGCTCTAATCCTAACTTGATTCAGTTGTTTTTATCTCGATTGCAAGTTTCACATCACAAACAGGCAATCGAAAAATATTCAATTAAAGCGCATTTATAAATCCTAATGTAATTGTTATGAAATCTTCTTTACTTTCAAGCACACATGACCTAACTTATAAATTATCAAGAGACGACGATATATCTAAACGACAATACCGCAGCAATGGACAAATCTAAAAAAGAGATCTACCGGACTCAATCACACCCAAACAGGTACACATAAGAAAAGCCTGACTGAACTTATATGGAAAAGAAGCATGCAACCACCAGAGTTATAATAAATCTACTAATTAAATTAAGAATAAAACATAACAATATTTAATGAAAATATTTCCAACTACAACCGAATCAAATAAAGGAAAATAAGAACAACTACACCTAGGGATTCATCCCTTCGCCTTGCTTGGAGACTAGCCGGTCATGGGGCTCATACATCCTCGAGTTGCCTCCGACCTCCCGACGATCATCTCTCCCGACCTTCAAACTTTAAACTTCGGGTTCCTCCTAAAGGCCCTCTAGATTGCTCCTAAAGGCCCTCTGGATTCATCCCCAATTGATTCCCAAAGCTAAAGTGGAGTGGGTCTTATATAGGCAAATACCAAGAGTGCAATGTGTTTTCCATCCGATGTGGGATGTGAGATATAGAAATATGTTTTCCAACCGATGTGGGATGTGGGATTTAAGCCCAAAATCACGCTGGAATCCCGCACAGCCTGACCTTTGTCTACTTAAACTGTCATAACTTTCTCTAGAAAAATCTTTTTGACGAACCGTAAAATTCTCTAGAAAATAGACTTTCGGATCTTTCTAAGAATATATGGATAATCTCCTGGTTCTTCTTGTATCAATACAGTTTAATTTTTAAAGATGATTGATATGTACGGGAAATTCTGGTAATTTAGTGAAACTCTTTCCAGTGCGGGCAGCAGCTGTTGCTCTTTTAAGCCCTCCATCTTGTCCTTTCAGAAGCATTCCTTCACTCCAGTATGCCTCGAGTCTTTGTGCTTCAAGAAATGATAACTTTTTCTCCTCTTTTGAGCTTAAAGTACCTGAAAATGCACCGAAATAGATCAATGATCCAAGAATGATACTTTAGAGTTGTTAACGTATAAAAGTGCAATTAAAACCTAGATCAACCCTAAAGTGATAACAGTTAAGTACTGTTAAGATGCATTTTACAACTCTCATCACAACCCCCAACTAGCTTATTGCTAGTCCCTAGCAATTGAAGCAAAAATAAGAGATGAATTCTATGGTAGGAGTTAAAAACAAAGTAAAGCAATGCTAGCGTTGAACCAAGAGTAATTCACTTTTTGTCTCAAAAATTGCACATAACATATGACATATAGAATCATTAAATTTCACCTAAATCCAAAAGTAATCCAAACATCAATCTTAAAATCGTTATTGACTCTTAACATCCATCTTACCACAAACCATTAATCCAAACACCCAGATGATTTTATGCATAACATTCATGAATACAAGTCTTGGTCTCTAAAAACATCATAAATAGTGTGATGTCAATCACAAAAACAAGCTCCATATGCTTACATTTCAAACCACTCTTCACTATTGTAGAAAAATCACACTACATTGGATCAAAAGGTCTTTAATAAGCTTGTAACGTTAGGGTAAGGTAAAGGCTAAAAAAGAATGGGAAAGATTCACAAGTAAAAGAACTCAATCTCTTAGCTTTAAACACAATTACTTTAAGCACTTGATAACCTTTACTTCCACACCCAACTCTTTCAACCATTTTTCGAGCATTTCTTTCAACAAATCACCATTTTTTTTTCTTTCTTTTTCTTTCTTTGCCATAATTCATTTTTTTTTTGGCACATAACCATTCACCTTCTTTTTCATCATCTTTTTTTTTTCTTATCTTTTCCACAACCCCCAACTTATCTTCTTTAATGTACTTGGGTTGTGGTAGTGATAATTTTTCATATTTTCACCCTTACTCCTTTTAAGTGCTTCTCACAACATGTGTATAACTAAGTTCTTTAAAATAAAGGTAAAGATAAAATATTTTTTGGCTCATAAAGGTAAGTAAATGGTTTATCCAAAGAAACAAGGCTCAATTTTTATTTACATGAAAAAGGCTCAAATAGGTGACTAGTGATAAATATAGCAATGGTAGGTTTGAAAAGCTCAAACGGTTCAAAAATGGCCTATATCATATCCTAAGTAGTGTGCATTCTAGGAATTCGCCTCAAGTGGTTATCAGGTAAGTTCTAGAACTTGTCGAGACCGCAAAAATATTCATAAAATAATCACACATAAAACTTTTCTAGATGTTATAGTCTAATCATACAATCTTACCACAAACTAGAGTCTCTAACCAAATGAAGATTGATGCTTAAATTAATTTCAAACTGAAGCAAGATTTAACTTCTTCTACATGCTATCTGCTATCTAAATTACGCTCATATCATTGAGATGTAAATTGACTCTAAGGCTAACACAAAGCATGCTAAACACAAACAAAAAGGAGAAAAAAAAAAGAAGAAAAGAAAATGACACCCAACAACAATTCAATGATATGTAGTAAGAAATGTATATCTTCCACCCCTAACTTTAGATAAGAATTGTCCTCAATGTAAAAGCAAAAGTTAAGAAAACTCCCTTTTTAACCAAAGGTGCGTGGAGTTGAAAGTTGTGCACAATCATTTGAACTGCTTCGTTTATTTGTCCTTGAAAAATAAATACTAAAGTAAAACTGAAAACAACAAAATAATAATAATAAACAAGAAAAAGAAATATGAAAAATAGTAAAAGTAAAATGATATGTTGTGGGTTGCCTCCCATGAGCGCTAAGTTTTATATCTTCAGCCAGACACTTTTATTCCCTCCTCAAAAAACATGAGTTGGATGCACCAGCCACTGTTTTGCTACAAAATTTTGTGCTTGTATGCTTTGGCAATGGCAAGGAATACTTAAAGTCCACCACATGTGGCTCAAGTGTTTTTGGTGATGCCCATTTACTATCAGCAGTAGGGTATTTGATTCCTGCATCCATGTGACTTCTCTCAAGCAACTTCTCAAAGCACGGTTGGCAAGATGTCTTAATAAATTCTTGTGGCTTATCAAAAACATCAACAACATTAACGGCATGGGGATAATTTGAAGAATCTTTGAACTCAAGATTATTAGGAATGAATTCTGAAGAGTTAGAATTATCTTTGATGTACTCATCCTCTTCATGTGATTGCCATGGGACTCGAAAAACATTTACCTCTAGAGTCCTATTTCCAAATGATAATGTCATTAGACCATTCCTACAATTAATGAGGGCATTGGCGGTGGCAAGGAATGGTCTTCCAAGTATCAAAGGAATTTTGGACTCCATGTTTATAGTAGATACAGTATCTAAAACCAAAAAATCAACAGGATAGTAGAAATTATCAATTTGCAACAAAACATCTTCTACAATACCTTTTGGTTTTCTTACCGATCTATCCGCTAATTGAAGTACCACGGAGGTTGGTTTGATCTCACCTAGACTTAGCTGCAAGTACATGGAGTATGGCATGAGGTTCACACTAGCACCCAAATCTAGCAATGCTTAGCCACAAGATTTATTTCCAATTTGGCAAGCCATCGTTGGACAACCTGGATCTTTATATTTGGGCGGTGTCTTGCTGTTAATTATAGCACTTGTTTGCTCCATTAAGAATGCTGTCTTCTTCACATTGTGCTTCCTCTTAAGTGTGCATAGATCCTTGATGACTTTAGCATAGTTGGGAATCTGTTTTATGACATGAAGAAGAGGAAGATTAATTTTAACATGCTGAAGTTATTCAAGAATCTCACCTTTTAATGTTGTATTTATCTCCTTAGGTTTAAAGAGTGCTTGAGGGAAAGGCACCGGTGGGCGATAAACATCATGGGCCTCTTGTTCCTTGGGGGCTTTATCCTTGTTGCTTACAGTATTAGGAATCAAGTATGATGGTAAAGTGGGACCATCAATTGTCTTACCGTTGCGAGTAATTATGGCATTAGCCTCTCTAATGTTTTGATTTTCAGGATTGGAGGTTTGTGCCATATATTGTCCCCTTAGATTCAGTTATGGCTGTGAAGGAAACTGACCTTGTTCTTGAATCGTCAATAAACTAGTCAACTTGGTGAGTTGACTCTTTATTACCTTTTGTTCCTCTTTGATCGCTTGTTGTTCCTCTAACAACCGTTGATTTATTTTTCCTTGATCTTCCACACTCTTAGCATGTACCTGCATAAATGACTTAAACATATCTTCCAAAGGTAAAGATTGTTGAGGTGCATTAAATGAGGTTGCTTCCGATTGCCATTGGGTACTAGAGTGGGCAGGGGGTTGTATATCGGATTTCCAACTGAAATTAGGGTGATTCTTCCAACCGGGATTGTAGGTGTTAGAGTAGGGTGAGTGTGGTTTCCCAAAGGGTATACCTACAGCATTACACTCTTCTTTCATCTCAAAATAAACTGGACAATCCTTAGGTAAATGATCTACCCCATTACACACGAAACAAGGCTCATAGGACTCTACCCTAGCAACCGGTTTAGGGGCTCTATTATCCTTGGTTTTTAAGCCTTCAATTTCCTTAGTTAGGACCTCCAAACGGGCTTTAAGATTGTCCTCTTCCTTAAGTTGGTAAATCCCAGCGGGTTAATTTCTCCTAGTGCCTTCCATGGCATTTGGTTCAGTTCAAGTGTGGGTTTTTTTTGATAGGTCATCTAGGAAATCTATGGCTTGGTTGGGATCTTTTTGAAGAAAATTCCCATTGCACATCATTTCTATGAACTGCCTTTCCCTACTTAGGAGTTCATCATAGAAATAGCTAACTACCCGCCAACTCTTATACCCATGGTGTGGACAAGAATTCAAAAGGTCCTTGAAACGTTCCCAAACTTGATATAAGGTTTCACTCTCCTTTTGTGCAAAGTTTGAGATTTGTCTCTTGAGGTTGTTGGTTTTATGGGTTGGGAAGTGTTTTTGGAAAAAAATTTGGGTCATCTCGTCCCAACTACCTATGGACCTAGGCCTTAATGAGTACATCCAAGCCTTGGCTTTTTCCTTAAGTGAAAAAGGGAAAAACCAAAGTTTGACGGTGTCTATCATATCAGCCCTACTGTGAAAAACAGCTACTACTTCCTCAAATTCCCTAATATGGATGTAAGGGTTTTCATTCTCAAACCCATGGAAAGTTGGTAGCAACTGGATCATGCCTGGCTTAAAATCAAGTTGTTGAACATTAGGGGGGAACATGATACACGATGGTGTGGCTGTATGGTTAGGGTGCAAGTAATCCTTAAGTGTCCTAGGGGGTTGATCTTCGTGTTCACTCATTTCTTCGGGACTAGATGGATTGTCAAATAAAGGATTCGAAAAAGAATTAAATTCTGACTCTAACACAAGCCTACAACCAAATCTACCCACAACGTCTCAATGTCTGTGCATGTGAGGTAACAAAATAATAAAAATACTATAAAAAAGAAAGAATCAAATAAAATAAAAATTAATTCAGCAAGCTAAAAGAAGGAACGAATTTACCGCCTTTACAGCTGCAGAAAAGAAAAACTATTTACAACTCTTCTACCATCATGTCAAAAGTTAACAATCTTCTTTGTACTTAAGAACGTTTCCCCAGCAGCGGCGCCAAAATTCCCAAAGTGTAACGCGGTTATTGTAGTACAGCTTTGGGGTGTCGATTCCACAGGGAAACAAGTTAATTATAAAGAAGGTGTAAACTTTAACACTAACGATAAAAGTTAAACAGACAAAATCTGAATTTGTTGAGTGTATGAAAATTGTGTAAATAATTGATGGTTATAATAAAGAAACAACAAGGTTCCGGAAATCCTCCCTAGGTTCGTTGCTCTAATCCTAACTTGATTCAATTGTTTTTATCTCGATTGCAAGTTTCACATCCCAAACAGGCAATCGGAAAATATTCAATTAAAGCACATTTATAAATCCTAATGTAATTGTTATGAAATCTTCTTTACTTTCAAGCACACATGACCTAACTTATAAATTATCAAGAGATGACGATATATCTAAACAACGATACCGCAGCAATGGATAAATCTATAAAAGAGATCTACCGGACTCAATCACACCCAAACAGGTACACATAAGAAAAGCCTGACTGAACTTATATGGAAAATAAGCATGCAACCACTGGAGTTATAATAAATCTACTAATTAAATTAAGAATAAAACATAACAATATTTAATGAATATAATTCCAACTACAACCGAATCAAATAAAGGAAAATAAGAACAACTACACCTAGGGATTCATCCATTCGCCTTGCTTGGAGACTAGCCGGTCATGGGGCTCATACGTCCTCGAGTTGCCTCCGGCCTCCCGACGATCATCTCTCCCGACCTTCAAACTTTAAACTTCGGGTTCCTCCTAAAGGCCCTCTGGATTGCTCCTAAAGGCCCTCTGGATTCATCCCCGATTGATTCCCAAAGCTAAAGTGGAATGGGTCTTATATAGGCAAATACCAAGAGTGCAATGTGTTTTCCATCCGATGTGGGATGTGAGATATAGAAATATGTTTTCCAAACGATGTGGGATGTGGGATTTAAGCCCAAAATCACGCTGGAATCCCGCACAGCCTGACCTTTGTCTACTTAAACTGCCATAACTTTCTCTAGAAAAATACTTTTGACGAACCATAAAATTCTCTAGAAAATAGACTTCCGGATCTTTCTAAGAATATATGGCTAATCTCCTGGTTCTTCTTGTATCAATACAATTTAATTTTTAAATATGATTGATATGTACGGGCAATTCTGGTAATTTAGTGAAACTCTTTCTAGTGCGGGCAGTAGCTGTTGCTCTTTTAAGCCCTCCATCTTGTCCTTTCGGAAGCATTCTTTCACTCCAGTATCCTCGAGTCTTTGTGCTTCAAGAAATGATAACTTTTTCTCCTCTTTTGAGCTTAAAGTACCTGAAAATGCACCGAAATAGATCAATGATCCAAGAATGATACTTTAGAGTTGTTAACGTATAAAACTGAAATTAAAACCTAGATCAACCCTAAAGTGATAATAGTTAAGTACTGTTAAGATGCATCTTCCAAAGATAAAGATTATTGAGGTTCATTAAATGAGGTTGCTTCCGATTGCCATTGGGTACTAGAGTGGGCAGGGGGTTGTATATCGGATTTCCAACTGAAATTAGGGTGATTCTTCCAACCGGGATTGTAAGTGTTAGAGTAGGGTGAGTGTGGTTTCCCAAAGGGTATACCTACAGCATTGCACTCTTTCTTCATCTCAAAATAAACTGGACAATCCTTAGGTAAATGATCTACCCCATTACACACGAAACAAGGCTTATAGGACTCTACCCTAGCAACCGGTTTAGGGGCTCTATTATCCTTGGTTTTTAAGCCTTCAATTTCCTTAGTTAGGACCTCCAAACGGGCTTTAAAACTGTCCTCTTCCTTAAGTTGGTAAATCCCAGCGGGTTAATTTCTCCTAGTGCCTTCCATGGCATTTGGTTCAGTCCAAGTGTGGGCTTTTTTTGATAGGTCATCTAGGAAATCTATGGCTTGGTTGGGATCTTTTTGAAGAAAATCCCCATTGCACATCATTTCTATGAACTGCCTTTCCCTACTTAGGAGTCCATCATAGAAATAGCTAACTACCCGCCAACTCTCATACCCATGGTGTGGACAAGAATTCAAAAGGTCCTTGAAACGTTCCCAAACTTGATTTAAGGCTTCACTCTCCTTTTGTGCAAAGTTTGAGATTTGTCTCTTGAGGTTGTTGGTATTATGGGTTGGGAAGTGTTTTTGGAAAAAAATTTGGGTCATCTCATCCCAACTACCTATGGACCTAGGCCTTAATGAGTACAGCCAAGCCTTGGCTTTTTCCTTAAGTGAAAAAGGGAAAAACCGAAGTTTGACGGTGTCTATCATATCAGCCCTACTGTGAAAAACAGCTACTACTTCCTCAAATTCCCTAATATGGATGTAAGGGTTTTCATTCTCAAACCCATGGAAAGTTGGTAGCAACTGGATCATGCCCGGCTTAAAATCAAGTTGTTGAACATTAAGGGGGAACATGATACATGATGGTGTGGCTGTACGGTTAGGGTGCAAGTAATCCTTAAGTGTCCTAGGGGGTTGATTTTCGTTTTCACTCATTTCTTCGGGACTAGATGGATTGTCAAATAAAGGATTTGAAAAAGAATTAAATTCTGACTCTAACATAGGCCTACAACCAAATCTACCCACAACGTCTCAATGTCTGTGCATGTGAGGTAACAAATAATAAAAATACTATAAAAAAGAAAGAATCAAATAAAATAAAAATTAATGCAGCAAGCTAAAAGAAAGAACGAAGTTACTGCCTTTACAGCTGCTGAAAAGAAAAACTATTTACAAGCTAAAAGAAGGAACGAAGTTTCCCCGGCAGCGGCACCAAAATTTGATTACGCCCAAAGTGTAACGCGGTTATTGTAGTACAGCTTTGGGGTGTCGATTCCACAGGAAACAAGTTAATTACAAAGAAGGTGTAAACTTTAACACTAACGGTAAAAGTTAAACGGAAAAAATCTGAATTTGTTGAGTGTATGAAAATTGTGTAAATAATTGATGGATATAATAAAGAAACAATAAGGTTCCGAAAATCCTCCCTAGGTTCGTTACTCTAATCCTAACTTGATTCAGTTGTTTTTATCTCATTTGCAAGTTTCATATCCCAAACAGGCAATCGAAAAATATTCAATTAAAGCGCATTTATAAATCCTAATGTAATTGTTATGAAATCTTCTTTACATTCAAGCACACATGACCTAACTTATAAATTATCAAGAGACGACGATATATCTAAACGACGATACCGCAGCAATGGACAAATCTATAAAAGAGATCTACCGGACTCAATCACACCCAAACAGGTACACATAAGAAAAGCCTGACTGAACTTATATGGAAAAGAAGCATGCAACCACCGGAGTTATAATAAATCTACTAATTAAATTAAGAATAAAACATAACAATATTTAATGAAAATAATTCCAACTACAACCGAATCAAATAAAGGAAAATAAGAACAACTACACCTAAGGATTCATCCCTTCGCCTTGCTTGGAGACTAGCCGGTCATGGGGCTCATACGTCCTCAAGTTGCCTCCGGCCTCCCGACGATCATCTCTCCCGACCTTCAAACTTTAAACTTAGGGTTCCTCCTAAAGGCCCTCTGGATTGCTCCTAAAGGCCCTCTGGATTCATCCCCGATTGATTCCCAAAGCTAAAGTGGAGTGGGTCTTATATAGGCAAATACCAAGAGTGCAATGTGTTTTCCATCCGATGTGGGATGTGAGATATAGAAATATGTTTTCCAACCGATGTGGGATGTGGGATTTAAGCCCAAAATCACGCTGGAATCCCGCACAGCCCGCACAGCCTGGCCTTTGTCTACTTAAACTGCCATAGCTTTCTCTAGAAAAATCCTTTTGATGAACCGTAAAATTCTCCAGAAAATAGACTTCCGGATCTGTCTAAGGATATATGGCTCATCGCCTGGTTCTTCTTGTATCAATACAGTTTAATTTTTAAAGATGATTGATATTTATGGGCAATTCTGGTAATTTAGTGAAACTCTTTCCAGTGCGGGCAGCAGCTGTTACTCTTTTACGCCCTCCATCTTGTCCTTTCGGAAGCATTCCTTCACTCTAGTATGCCTCGAGTCTTTGTGCTTCAAGAAATGATAACTTTTTCTCCTCTTTTGAGCTGAAAGTACCTGAAATTGCACCGAAATAGATCAATGATCCAAGAATGATACTTTAGAGTTGTTAACGTATAAAAGTGCAATTAAAACCTAGATCAACCCTAAAGTGATAACAGTTAAGTACTGTTAAGATGCATTTTATGACTCTCATCACATGGACCTCCATCAATCCTAAGTAAAGTTGTGCATTTTGGATATGCCCCACACACCTTTCAAAAGGCTGAACAAAATGGCATCATTGTGGTTTCAGGCCGTGGCTTAGAACAAGGCGTGTCGCGACCTGGAGTGTGCTGAACACCTCTCCACTTCTTAACTTTCTGGGTGCTGTGGCTTGGGAGAGGCTGAACCATGGCACATACCTCCTCCTGCACTTCTCCTTGTTGGGCACTATACCCTAGACTGAGCTAGGTCGCAGCGCACACTGGTGTGCATTGATGCTGATTTTTTCTTCCTCCCTTGCAACCGTTTAATGCTAAGACAAATACCAACAATCTCTACCTTTGTCTAAGTGATTAAACCCGAACCCATGTGCAGAGAACTCAGTATCCAAACTCATTTTGAGTCATCATATCAACTGACTCCAATCCTAAGAAGTCCAAGGCAATGATTGAACTCTCTTAAAGGTAGCACTTTAGTACCTAAATCCGTAGGGTTTTCTTCCGTGGCGACCTTGTCCACATAAATGCATCCTTCCGTAACGTTTTCCCAAATGAAATGGTACTGAACATCTATGTGCTTTGTCCTCTCATGGAACACTGGATTCTTGCACAAATGCAATGCACTTTGGCTATCCGAATACACCACAACCTGCTCCTCTAATACCTTCAACTCTTCCAACAACCCTTTGCACCACATAGCCTCCTTGATGGCTTCCGTTGCCGCTATGTACTTAGCCTCAATTGTTGAGAGTGCTACCACCGGCTGCAACTAAGCCTTCCAACTTACATAACATTTGTTTAAGTTGAAGAAGTAGTAGGTAATCGATCTTCTTTTATCCCGGTCAGCTCCATAATCCGAATCCACATAACCTTCAAGATAGATGGACTTACCCCTCTTCTCATAAACCAGCCCTACTTTTGGGCTTCTCTTCAACCACTTCATCCCAAGCCAATGCTCCTTTCCGGGATTACTCATAAACCTGCTGAGAACACTCATTGCATGAGCAATGTCAGGTCTAGTGCTTACCATCATGAACATGACTGATCCAATAATACTAGAGTAGGGGACCTTTTCCATTTCCTTCTTCTCCTCATTCGATCTTGGACATTGATCGCTAGAGAACTTGAAATGACCAACAAGGGGAACCTTTACTGGTTTGCTATCTTCCATAGAAAACTTAGATATCATCTTCTCTATGTAGGAAATTTGAAAGATCTTCAATCTGTTTCTCTCCTTTCCCGGATGATACACATCCCAAGAATCTTCTGTGTATGGCCAAGATCCTTCATCTCAAACTCCTCACTGAGTTGAGACTTCAATTCTTCTATCATCTCCATGCTGCTCCCAACCAGCAACATATCATCAACATAGATGAGGATGATCACCACTTCCTGCACCTTGTTCCCCTTGTAATACAAGCATAAATCATAGTAGATCCTCATGAAACCCAGGCTGGTTACAAAAGAATCAAACCTCTTATTCCATTGCCGAGGTGATTTCTTCAGGCCATATAGAGATTTCTTCAGTTGACACACCAAATCTCCCTGCCTTCCTTCCTCATAGCCTTTCGGTTGCCTCTTGTAAATGGCCTCATCAAGCTCTCCATGTAAGAACGCTGTCTTCATATCCATTTTCTCAATTTCCCAATTGAATTGGACCACCAATACTAACACTATCCTGATCGTCTTGTATTTCACAACTGGTGAGAATATTTTGGTGAAGTCTATGCCTTCTCTTTGTGTGAACCCCTTTGCCACTAGCCTAGCTTTATACCGGACTTCATCCCCTGGAGTGTTCTCTTCTTTGATCTTGTAGATCCATCTACAATCCACAACTCTCTGTTTTTTTGGTTTGGGCACCAATACCCAAAAGTTGTTCTTCCTCAAAGAATCAATTTCTTCCTCTATAGCTAGCTGCCACTTTGATGAATCCTTACACTTCATGGCATCCATGTAAGTTTCTAGTTCAACCATCCCTCCTTCTGTCTAAGGAGTTGCTACATTAGCATACGCAAACCCATATCTCAAAGGTGGTCTAACCACCCTCTTTTCCCAATCCCTTGTGAACTAGTAGTCATTCTGACTTACTGCATCAACCCCTTCCAGTTCAGGCTCCTCTTGAGTTTCTTGAGCCTGGTCTTTATCAATGGGCTCTACCTGGTCTGAACTCTCTTGCCTTCCTTGCTCTACCTGAACCAAATTCTCCTTGATGCGATGCTCCGTAAATTTCGGACTGGTTTGCTCACTAGCCCCTGCAGGGTTAGTTTTCTCCAAGTAGGGAAATAAAAATTCATTAAAAAAGAAATCCCTACTTATTATTAGTTTCATTCCTTTTGGTTCTAAGGACCACAACCTATACCCCTTAACCCCATCACCATACCCTAGAAATACACATTTTCTAGATCTTGGGTTAAGTTTATCATCCTTTTGATGTGCAAATACAGCACACCCAAAAGTCCTAAGGTTGATCAATTCAGGGGTTTTCCCACTCCACATCTCCATGGGAGTCTTGAGCTCTAAAGCTCTAGAGGGTGATCTACTTACCAAGTATGCAGCTATAGACACAGCTTCCCCCAAAAATATTTTGGTAAACCGGACCCAATTAACATGCACCTAACCTTTTTCATAAGGGTTCTATTCATCCTCTCAGCAACTCCATTTTGTTGAGGCGTTTTTATAACCATTCTATGTCTTAGAATGCCATTTAACTCACAGAATTTATCAAAATCCTTATTGCAAAATTCTAAGCCGTTATCGGCTCGTAAAGCCTTAACTACCCTACCCGTTTAAGTCTCCAGCAACTTTTTCCACATCACAAATTTATTCAAAGCATCTAATTTATTTTTAAGAAAATAAACCCAAACTTTTCTTGAATAATCATCAATTAAAGACAGAAAGTAAAAGTTATCTACCTGTGTCAGTGCTCTTGCTGGTCCGCAAAGGTCCAAATGAATGTAGTCAAGAATGCCCTTAGACTTGTGCACTCCGGTGTTGAAGTGGACCCAATGTTGCTTCCCAAGAATGCAACACTCGCAGAAATCCAATTTCTCTACTTTGTCACCACCAAGTAGACCATTCTTGCTAAGAACTTGCAGGCCCTTTTCGCTCATATGTCCCAAGTGAGTGTGCCAAAGGGCTGCCCTATCCATCTCAACCATCAAGCTTGCTATTTGATCCTTGATTTCTGTATCTCTGATTATCTCATAGAGTCCATCTTTTATTTCTGCTTTGATCACTACCAAAGATCCCTTGGTCACTTTGATCTTTCCTCCCTCTGCCTTGTATGTATACCCCATGGAATCCAACTGCCCCAAGGAGATCAAATTCCTCCTCAAATATGAGAGATACCTTGCATTTCGCAGCAGTCTTGTGACTCCATCAAACATCCTCAGCTAGATGTCTCCTATCCCCCTCACTTGGCAAGAATTGTCATTCCCCAAGAAAACCCTTCCATCATTGATTTCCTTGAAATTCTTGAACCATTCTTTATAAGGGCACATGTAATAAGTGCACCCTGAATCCAGAATCCATTTCTCGTTGCCTTCCCTCCTGCTCACATTTGAGCACACAACAAGAACATCATCTTGTTATTCTCCTTTGGTAACTGAAGCCTCTCCATTGTTGGTATGGCTTCTCCCTTTCTCATCCCACAACTTCTTCTTGCAATCTTTCTTGAAGTGACCCTCTTTGTTGCAGTAGAAGCATCACCTTCCTCCAAACTTCAGTTTGGAATGTGATCTCCCATGGCTCTGCCCTCTACCTCTTGATTTCTCTCGGTAGTTTCCATGAATGCTACTGCCATTCCGAGTTGCTGGCCTTCCTCTTACGAACAGCTCTTCCCCACTTGATGCCTCCCTACTCTTGGCTTTGAAATCATGAGCCCTTATAGCATTGACCATAATTTTTTTGGTTAGTGTATCTCTTCCATATTCAATTGCATTTAATTAAACTATCAAAAAAATCAGGAAGAGAATTTAATAACATAACAGTCAATTGTTCATCCGGGAATTTAATACTACAACTAGCCAAATCTTGAACCAGTTTATTAAAGACATCAAGATTATCTTGCAACTCTTTATTAGGATCCATTTTAAAAGCAAAGATTCTTTTAAGAAGAAAAATTTTATTAGGGAGAGTTTTGGTAAGAAACAACTCATCTAGTTTCTTCCATATAACAGCAGGATCTTCTGAGTCTCCGCACTCCCTTGTGACATTATTCGACATGTGCAAGAAAATGATGTTGTATGCCATCTTCTTCATCTTAATCCGCTGGTCCTCCGTGATACTTGCTGGAAAAGCATCGTCTTCTCCAATAGCCAAGTCTACCTTCTGTTGTAGAAGAACAGCCTTGATCTTCCGCTTCCACAGGGAAAAATCTCCCTTTCCATCAAACTTATTAACAATGAAATTTGAACCCATCTTGCGGAGATGATCCCAAATTTGTGCAGCACCCACAAATGCTTTCCAACTTCTTTTAAACCTCAAGAACATGAAAAAAAAAAAATCTCAACACCGTTCTTGAATCACCCTCAAGAACCCGATCTAATCTTGATCTTTACTCCATTCTTGAATCACCCAAGAAGTTTGTTCTTTAATTCTTGGAGTCTTGCTCTGATACCTTCTGTTCTTGCTCTGATACCTAGTTGTGCAAGCTCTGATACCACTATTTGGAAACCACCTTAGATGATGCCTAGGAGATGATCTTCCAAACACCCAAGTCTAGAGTGACTTGTATAAAGAAAAGAGACAGCAACCAATGAAAGCAAGAAAGAAAAGAACACAAGAAATTTGTTATCGAGATTCGGCAATCTACCTACATCCCTGTGAGCTCCTCTGAGCTCTTTGCACTATATTATCATTGGAGTTATTTAGAATCAGCAACACCCTTCCAAGAACTCACAGGTTCTTGAAGAACAAAAGAAGAGGAAGAAGAAGAAAGTGATAAGAACTAACCCTGGAATTTTCCCAAGAAAATTCCTCTTACAAGCCCTTGAATCCCCTTCTATTCTACTCTCTCTTTCTAAACAACTAGCCTCTCTATAGAATCTCTCTTGAGTTTAGTGTCTTTGCATTCTTACAATTGATCTCACTTTCAATCACAAGTTATTCCTCACACTTTTTGGAGATTGAAGCTAGGTGACCTTTTATATAGTGCACCAACTTCTTGACCAATCTTGAGGGGCAATATCCACCCTTAGATCTTGAAGACCAATTAACCATGGCCCTCCATCAATCCTAAGTAAATTTGTGCGTTTTGGATGTGCCCCATGCACCTTTCAAAAGGCTAAACAAAATGGCATTAGTGTGCATTCAGGCCACGGCCTAGAACAGGGCATACCGCGGCCTGGAGTGTGCTGAACACCTCTCCACTTCTCATCTTTCTGGGTGTCGTGCCACTGGAGAGGTTGAGCCATGGCTTACACCTCCTCCAGCACTTCTCCTTGTTGGGCATTGAACCTTGGAATGAGCTGGGCCGCGGTGCACACTAGTGTGCATTGATGCTGATTTTTTCTTCCTTCCTTGCAACCATTTAATACTAAGATAAATACCAAAAAAAATGGTTTTTCTAGAGAAAGTTATGGCAGTTTTAGTAGACAAAGGTCAGGCAGTGCACCATGCTGCGCTCGAGTGCACAAGACTATGATTGAGCGCACTCAGGCAGTATCCTACATCGAATTTGAAACACATTGCACTCTTGAGTTTCCTTATAAAATTCCTACCTCATTGAAGCAATGGGGGTGCAATCCGGAAGACTTCTGCTAGCATTCTGGTGGATCTCCAAGGCTTTGCTACCACGCGGGGAAGCGCCGCCCAACAGTGAGTGGAATTTCTCCCAATGTATAGTCAATTTTAATTTATTTATTTTTTTAGTTTTAAAGTTTAATGTTTAACACTTTTATTTTGAACTTTAGTTTCATAATTATGAGAGGCTAAAATCTTCATCTAAGGTTGAAGATGAAGCCTCGCCATTGTTTGGCATAATATTTTCAGATTTGTTCATACAATTCTGATATTTTTAGTATAAATGTTCTATTCAATTATTTGAGTAAAATCTTATGATTGATTACTTTTAAATTGTTAAATTGGATATTCCTTGTGTTTTATCTGCTGGATACGGCGGATCATTCAAATTAGATTGGATATCCATTGTGATTTGTGAATTAAACGGATACATTGGATGGTTTTGGTTTAGTTTGGGTATTCGTCGTGATTTGTATGATGGTGGATTCATGGAATGATTTGATAGATTATTTTTATATAGAACATGAAGATATATGCTTTACTTTGGTGAGGTGGATTCAGAAAATCTTAGTGTTTTTATCAGTTGTTTTTAAATCAACTTAGTTTAGTTTATACTCTTTGCATAATACAATCCAAAATTTGGAACTAGGTTAAAATAGGGTTAGTTTAGATAAAAATATATTTTCACAACACAATTCCATGTGGATTCAACCTCGCACTTGCACAACACTATATTGTAAACGACTCGTGTGCTTGCGAGTAATTTAAAACTCACAACAAGTTTTTGGCGCCATTGCCGGGGAGTTGTTTTGTTTAACAAAATTAAATTTTTATGTGAATTAATTTTATTTTTCTACTAGTTTAGCTAGCATTTTTGTTTTATTTTTCTTTTTGCAATTTTATTTTTGTTTATTTTTTTCTATTTGCAATTGCCTAAAAATAGTAATAATGATAAAAAAGAAAAATAAATAGTTAGTTTATTTTATTGTTTTCTGTTTGGTGTATGCTTGGTCGGAGATCCTTGAATTTAGATTTGACACCTTTAGATCCCGACTTAGAAAGAACTCTTAAGAGATAGAAGAGAGCACTTGTTAAAAGAGAGACAATTGAGATGGGAGAAAATTTTTGGAATATAAATCAACTTGAGAATGTAGAGCAACCTAGAGCTTGGAACGTGGACTTCACTACATCCCTTACGGATTTGTTCGCACCCGTTGCGACTAACTCCCATTCTTGTATAGTGTTGCCACCAACCAATGCTACCCATTTTGATCTAAAGCCACAGACATTGGAGGACAGCCTCAAGGATTTCATGAAGATGATCGGCCAGTCCATCAATGCAGCCAATACATTCAATGTTTATAGTTGTTCCATTTGTGCTAGTCCTATGCATTTAGCATAGAATTGTCCATCAATGTAGGCTTTTGCTGAGCATCCCATGGAACAAGTGAATGCTTTCAATGACTATCGGAGACAATCAAATGGATCTTATTCTGAGACTTACAATCTAAGGTGGCGGAACCACCTTAATTTTTCATGGGAGCAGAACCAACCGATGAATCAGGGAGAAACCCTTCATCATGTTCACAATCAATACCCTCCCGAATTTCCTCCACCATTTCCAAGTCATGGTCATTCAGCCCATCCAGCACCATCACCCGCTTACCATGCTCCCACTCAAGCGCCAGCGTCGGTTTCATAGTCTCTAGAGGACACCCTCAAGGATTTCATGAAGAGGACCATCCAATCCATCGGCAAAGTGAGGAGTGCAACAATGGTAAATACCCAAGCGATTTCCAAGCTAGAGAGTCAAATGGATCAAATCGCAAGTCATGTGGGTGAAGGAGAGAAAGGAAAGTTCCCTAATCAACCCGTGCCCAACCTGAAGGAACAGTTTGCGGTTGGAAATTCATCAACTCCTACACACTACCAAGAACAAGTGCAATCGATTATCACATTGAGGTTTGGGAGACAAATGGACAATCAAGTGGAAAAGAACTTTGCTATGCAGTAAGGGCAAGAAAGTGGCAACAAGGAGAAGAGAGATGCTGAGCCATCTATAGCCACACCTACTATTAAGGATCTCCTTAGTTCGTTTCTACCTAAAGCGCCTTACCTTGAGAGATTACAAGCGCCCAAGAAATGAGGGGAGTCTGAGGACATTCTGGAGGAATACTTTGCTTAGTTTGGAGAGGATTTGGATTTGGATAAGTTACTTGAGCAAGCAAATGGTACTTTGGAGTCTGCTCCTTAGGAGAGCAATAAGATGGAGGAGACTGCAACACCTGAGCCACCCCCACAAGGAACTTAAGCCTTTACCAGACAATCTTAAGTATAAGTTCCTACATCCAGCAGATTCTTTACCTGTGATTATAGCTTCAAATTTGGTTGATGCTCAAGAGGAGAAATTATTGGACGTTTTAGAAGAGCACAAGGAAGCTATCGGCTGGACTATTGAGGATATCAAAAAGATCAGCCCCTCGGTGGTGATGCACAAGATACATTTGGAGGAGAATGTTAAGTCATCAAGGGAGCCACAGAGAAGGCTCCACCCAGCTATGCAAGAGGTTGTAAGGACTGAAGTGATAAAGTTGTTGGATACAGGGATCATTTATCCAATCTCTGATAGCAAGTGGGTGAGCCCGATTCATGTCGTGCTCAAGTGGGCTGGATTGATAGTAGTGAAGCATAAGGACGACGAGTTTGTGCCAACTCGTGTTCAGTCAGGATGGAGAATGTGTCTAGACTACCGTAAGTTGGAAAGATCCGGATATCTATTTTTTGAGGAATTTTACGACTCATAAAAATGATTTTTCTAGAGAAAGTTATGGCAGTTTTAGTAGACAAAGGTCAGGCAGTGCACCATGCTGCGCTCGAGCGCACAGGACTGTGATCGAGCGCACTCGGGCAGTATCCCACATCGAATTTGAAACACATTGCACTCTTGAGTTTCCTTATAAAATTACCACCTCACTGAAGCAAGGGGTGCAATCCGAAAGACTTCTGCTAGCATTCTGGTGGATGTGCAATCCGAAAGACTTCTGCTAGCATTCTGGTGGATCTCGAAGGCTTTGCTACCACAAGGGGAAGCGCCGCCCAACAGCGAGTGGAATTTCTCCCAATGTATAGTCAGTTTTAATTTATTTCTTTTTTTTATTTTTAAAGTTTGATGTTTAGCACTTTTATTGTGAACTTTAGTTTTATAATTATGATAGGCTAAAATCTTCATCTAAGGTTGAAGATGAAGCCTCACCATTGTTTGGCATAATATTTTCAGATTTGTTCATACAATTATGATATTTTTACTATAAATGTTATGTTCATATATTTGAGTAAAATCTTATGATTGATTGCTTTTAAATTGTTAAATTGGATATTCATTGTGTTTCATCTGCCGGATACGGTGGATCATTCAAATTAGATTGGATATCCATTGTGATTTGTGAATTAAACGAATACATTGAATGGTTTTGATTTAGTTTGGGTATTCGCCATGATTTGTATAATGGTGGATTCATGGAATGATTTAATAGATTATTTTTATATAGAACATGAAGATATATGCTTTACTTTGGTGGGGTGGATTCAGAAAACCTTAGTGTTTTTATCAGTTGTTTTTAAATCAACTTAGTTTAGTTTATACTCTTTGCATAATACAATCCAAAATTCGGAACTAGGTTAAAATAGGGTTAGTTTAGATAAAAATATTTTTTCACAACTTCCCTATGGATTCGACCTCGCACTTGCACAACACTATATTTGCAAATGACTCGTGTGCTTGCGAGTACTTTAAAACTCACAACAACCACCCAGTCAATACTAGAATCAGCAACATGATTACACTCCTCAAACTCGTAAGCAAGTAACACAACTTTTTGTTTATCTTAAACAATTGTTGTTGTGTTGTTTTCATCGATCTTCTTCTTATTCTTCCCATCCTGTAGTTTCACCAAAATCAGTCACCGTGATAGAAACTGCAAATCCCGAGTAGGTTAATTCTTTGTGACCAAACCCTTTGAATAATACACTAGAGAAAAAACCAAATTATTGTTCATTTTTCTCTCTTTTACTCTCTTTGTAAAAAGTAGGAAAAATCTTTTTCTTCACTATAGCTCTCCACGACTTACAAGAAGAAAAATTTCTCTTTATTACACTAAGAAAAAAATTTCTTAGTTTTTCACTCTGATGGCGCACTCTACCTGTATAACACACACTGCTAGGAAAAGAAAATAAGTCCTTTATATAGCCATGGCTAACAAGGAGAGAAATCTCCTTTTCCTTTTCGCTTACGTGTTTTACACTTTTCATAGTTGCCACAAGCGCACACACTGCACATTACGTATTTTTTTTCCTTTTTTTTTAATTTGTAAACTAAAGCCCACCAAATCTAATAATTATAGGCTACCAAATTTTTCTCTTTATTTTAATTTTTCATTGATCGGACCACAAGCCCAAATTTTTGTCTCCATTTTCTTTAACACTCTCTTTAAGAATTTGCACTTTTTAAACATAATTTGAAAAGCAAAACTTTCCTTTCTAACATAATATTGGAAAAGGTGCGAAACAACTTTTTTTGTTTTCCATCTTTTCAAATATTATATTGGAATAAGAAGTGTTATTTTTCAAATTATGTTAAGAATGTGCAAAGTGTTGAGGGAAGTATTAAAAAAAATAAAATAAAACATTTTTTACAACTAATCACAACCTTAGCAATACAAGTTTAGACAATCGAAAACCTAATTAAAGTAACCATGGATAACATAGAAAATATGGTTTTGGTTCAATAATACAAGGGAGGAGAAACCAGACTCTTTCTAAATTCTCTATCTTTACAAATTTAGCACATAAATTTCTCATATATGTGTTTTCCAGTAAAATTGACAAGTGAATTTGCGAGCTTACCAAGAAAGAAACGATTCCAAATTGAAGTTAATTTTCTTAAACAAATAAAATTCGAAGTTGATAGATCAACAATAAACAAAATCAAGCGATTATGAAAGACTGAGAAAATCTAAAAGAACTTGAACTACTAGAGTAATTGTTCAAACTAAGATGTAAATAACAACAACAAACAAAAACCATAAATTGGTGCAAAATTTTCCTAGATTAAATGAAACTAAAAAAATTTACAAGAATTTTTCAGAGAACAAAAACTTAGTACACAAACTAAAATTGCAAATACGAGCTTGGAAGGAAATGTTGCAAAGACTCTGGTTCTTTTGTTGATGTGTGTAAATGGATTCGTTATTGCAGAGACTTTTCTTTTTGTACTAATCTCATAATTTGCGATAAGTACAGCTACCACTATATGAAGTTTTTTTCGCTAAGCAGCTCTCACGGATGTTGGAGAAGTTATTCGTGATAACAAAGGTGAAGTTATAGGTTCAATGTCTGTTTCGATTCTGATACTTATGTAAGTTTTTATGGTTGAAGTAATGGCGATGGTTGAAGCAATGGCGATGGTTGAAGGTTTAAAATTTGTGCATGATACTGCCTTCTTTCATTCTTGAAAGTGATTCAAAGATAGTGATGAAGGCGATTTTATAGGATTCTTCATCTCTAGCAAGCTATGGAAACCTAATCTTGGAAGCTAAATTTCTTATGGCTTCTTTTGCTTTTGTTAACGAAAAAGCAACCCAAGAGATGGTTGAATTGGGTTTTAATTTTATTTTTTTTTGTCACAAACACAAATTAATCGAACAAGAGCAAGTAAGAGCAATAAATGAAGTTTGCTAGAAATTAAAAAAGAAATGGAGAATAGTGTGCAAACTTGACTTATTGTGGTTTAGCAATATCGGAATCACTTCTGACCCTATGTCCACTCTCTTCAAGAATCTTCCTTGAAGGTTTCACTAGAACAAATAAGCAACTTCCAAGGTTTTGCTAAAACCTATACACGATTCTCTTACAACGAAAATTTCTCCCAAGTGTTTAATACATAAACACTTACAAGAGTTACACCAACTCTTTCTCTTTACATTATTGGTACAAGAGATAGTACAATTAATGCTTACAACTCAAAGAATTTCTTATCACAAGATCAAAGCTTAAAGATGGCTCAAGAAAGAATTTTGAAAGCTTTTAAGAGTAGTAAATGAGCTCTTGATAAAACAGAATGATCTTGATTGTTAGAAATGCTCATTTATGATGGGTATTTATAATCTTAACTCAATATAGTCGTTAAACACAAGGAATAGCCATTTGGAGCATTAAATGCTCTGTCTCATGCCACAATTTTTTAAAACTAACTGTTATGCACGACAGGACAGTCGACTGTGAAATGAAGATAGTCATCTTCTGGAAAACTTGAGATTTTAAAGTGGGACGAGATAAGATAATTGATTATCTTGTTAGGCAATCGACTATGAAAAGTTGTTGGTACTTTTCAAAGATGACTATAATACAACATAGTCAACTGTCCATTTTAAAACAAATTGACTGGATACAATTAAATTTGATAGTCGACTATCTGTATAACATAGTCGACTCTACCCTTAAAAAACTTAGAATTTTTCTTTATTTTTTAAGCTAAGTTTGAGGAAATAAATGTTTTAAAGGATAAACCATTTTGTCAAAATGATTTTAGAGCTATAATGAAGCTAAGAAATTGAGAGAGAGATTACGTAGGAATTTAACTAGCTTAGCATATCTAAGCTTAAACAAATTATTTTTTTTTACTCTATAAGCTTTGCTAGCAGGTTGAATAACCCAAGAAAATCCCTTCATCAGTTTTAGAATCAAATTTACCTAAGTTATCTTTATTGTTATTCAAGATGAAGTACTTACAACCAAAAGTATGAAAATAAGAGATATTTGACTTTCTACCCTTCCAAAATTCATATGGAGTTTTCTTGAGTATAGGTCTAATTAAAATTGTATTTAAAACATAACAAACAGTGTTAATAGCTTCCACCCAAAAATATTTTGGTAAATTGTTTTCACAAAGAAAAGTTCTACCAATTTCTTCTAAAATTCTGTTTTTGCTTTCAACAACACCATTTTGTTGGGGGATTCTATGAGCTAAAAATTGTGACCAATACCATGATCATCATAATATTTTGAAAAGCTTTGGTTTAAAATTCTTTTTCATGATCGCTTCTTATGCTTGAGATAGCAAAACTTTTTTTCATTTTGAACTTTTTTGCAAAAAATTACAAAACCTAAAAATGCTTTATCCTTATAGGCTATAAAGATAACAAAAGTATATCTAAAATAGTCATCCACAATAATAAGATCATGTTGATGGCCACCTAGACTAATAGTCTTAATTGGTTCGAACAAGTCCATATGTAAAAGTTGTAATGGTTTAGTAGTTGAAACAACATTTTTGGATTTAAAAGAAATCCTAGTTTGTTTTCCTATTTGACAAGCATCACAAACTTTATCTTTTTTCAAATTTAATTTTTGGAAAATCAACAACTAAATCATTTTTAGAAAACATTTGTATTAAATTCATGTTCACATGGCCTAGCCTTTTATGTCATAACCATGAGTTTTCACTAAAAGCTGAAAAACATTTTTCATTTTCCGAAAGCAAAGATTTGATGTCTATATATTTGACCAACAAATTTGATCGTGTTATTCTTGATGTCTATTATAAGACAGTGAGAGAACTCATATATAACTTTATTGCCTTTATCACATAATTGACTAATGTTAAGCAAGTTATGCTTAAGTCCTTGAGCAAATAAGACATTATCAATGACTGAGGGATTTTTACCAACTTTACCATGTCCAACAATCTTTTTATTCTTGGTGTTATCTCTAACGGTGACATGTCTGCCATCCTTCGAAGTTAGCTCCACAAATATACTTTGATCATCAGTCATGTACTTTAGGCATCCGCTATCAAGGTACCAATAATCACCCTCTATCTTTGTGTGAAGACAAACCTACATCACACAAGTATACACAATGGAACTCTTAGCTGTCCAAAATTTCTTGGGTCTTATAGGATTAGTCCTTGAAAATACGGATCCTTTTGGAACCCATACCTTCTTAATTCTATAATTTCTTCCATAATTGTAATGATATGGATGATGCATGATTCTATATTGATAATTATGATAATTTCTTGGAGCATCTAACACTTGTGTTAACTTGTTTACAAAAAGCTTTCATGTATGCTAAACTATCCAAGTGCAGCTTTGGAGCCTCTTTAATTGATTACCTTAGACACATAATTTTTTAGAAGGGTGTAGCACCTGATCTCCAAAAGATCCAGGCTATGTTGGAATGGCCCACTCAACTTACTGTGAAACATAGGCCTTACTAGCTACTATAGGAAATTTGTGGGAGGATATGCTTCAATTACTTCTCCATTAATCGGTCTTTTTAAGAAAGATAGTTTTCAATGGACTAAGTGCGTAGTTGAGGCATTTCAAAACTTGGAGCTTGCAATGACTACAACTCAAGTCTTAGTAATACCCGATTTCACTAAGACTTTTGTGCTTGAAACTGATACCTCTGGTTATGGCATTGGAGTTTTCCTTCTACAACAAGCCTATCTTATAGCATTCTTTAGTAAGAACTTGTGCCCTTCATTATAACTAGCCTCAGCTTACAATAGATAAACCCTTGCCATCACCACAGTTGTGCAACATTAGAGGCAATACTTTCTTGGGTCTAAATTCCTTATTCACACAGATTAGAGAAGTCTAAAGGTACTTATGGATCAGATAATCTAAGCACATGAACATAAAATCTTTTTAAGGAAACTCTTAGGCTTTAGGTTTTAAATTATATACAAGCTAGGCAAAGACAGTGTGATTGATGATGGCTTATCAAGTATGCGCATGAACAACAAGGACAAGATATCTTATCTTGCCCTCTTACTGCCTTTCTTTAAATTCTTAGACACTTTGAAACTAGGACTCTCAACTTTCTAAGTTAGTAGAGTTGTACCATACATATTAAGTCGACAGATCATTTAGCAAATTTATTTACTAAACCATTGGATGGTTCTTGAGTTCAATTTATTTGTAACAAGTTGGGTACATATGATATCTATGATCCAACCTGAGGGGCAGTGTTGAGAGTCCTAGTAAGCTTAGATCATATTTATCTTATCTAATTATTGTTTCCTATTCATAAGTTTATATATATTAGGTCAATTGTATTCTTTTCATTTAATCAATATACAAAAATTTCTTCTCCAATTATTTATTTATTTCAATAATATGTAACTTGAAGTTTATCCTATAACTCTTTAGCAGAACCACAAGCAGAAATTTCATTGTATTCATTAATGTTTAAAGCACAATGAAGCATACTAGTAGCTCTACTATTTAAAGATGCCATTCAACAATCATCATCATCAAATTCTTATTTAGTCTTAGGAACTAGAATTTCTACCTCATCATTATTTATCTTTTTCATAGGAATCCAAGGTCCTTTTTCAATTATTCACCATAAATTATAGTTTTGCCTTCTATAAAAAAAATTCATTCTATTATTCCAATAGTTATGGTTAATTCCATTAAACAAGGGGTCCTAGTGATGTCTTCCTTAGCTCAAAAAATGACTTGATTCGAGTACAAGTTTAAACTTTAAGAATGTTACAAGAAATTTAACTGAAGAGAAATTCGGGTTTTTGGGTGGATGAATGTTAATTACTGGTGGTAATGGAGATGACAATGGATTTGAAAGGTGAATTGTATGGTAGATGAAGATAATGGCACTAATTAATGGCTAGTGACCAACCCCTAAGAAAATAGAGAGAAAAGAGAGATTACAAACTATTCGGTTTCTTCTTTATTGGTTGTTCTCTACAAATGAGTGTACAATGCCTTATATAGGATATGATAGATGAGTACAATGAGTAATCTACTAACATTCTAATTAACTAACTAATTAACAAACTACTAACCAACTACTAACTACTCTATAATCCCTTATTCCATTACAAGCTACCTATTACTAATTTTGTTTGTATCATTGCTCAACTCTTCAAATGAACCTTGTCCTCAAGGTTTAAGTAATGCCCTCATTAAGAACTTCATCACTAAAACCAATATTAAAAAATAAGCAAACAACCCCAATCATTCCTTGTTTGATAAAGAGATATTTCTCTCTTTCATATGTTGCCATTGTTTTATGTGTTAAAACCACAACTACCACAACTTCGGGATCTCCATTGTCCATTTTTGCTAATTGCAAAATTATCAAAGGCTAAGCTTCTTTGTCCTTTACGTTGTTTTTTGCAACAAGTTATATTAGGTTGTAAACCTTGTCCAGATCTATTATTCTATGCTGATTATCACTCATATTAGGGAATTAAAAGTGGTCTTCTTTTCAATAAGTTGTTTCTTATATTCTTGAAGATTTAGTTGTGGAACTTGCTGCTCTTTTCAAAATTTTCTAGAGTTTTAGTGTCAAAATTATTTCCATTAATCTTGTGAATATCTTTCCCAATGGTTGATCGATTAATAACATGAACCTCCTTGTTGTTTGTGTGATGATAAGATGTACATGTATGGTGTTGAACAGCTCTCATGTCATTATTGAACTCAATCAGATTAGGTGGTAATACACCACACATTGAAGATCTTCCTTGAAATTCCAGCAGCCCTTCATCATGCAAAGTGGCATACTTGAGACTAGCAAGATTGTGAATCTTTGTTGTATCATTTGTTGCTGGTCTTTGCCATAGTTGCCATTAGGAACTTCATCATGCAAAATATTAGAATGGCCTTCATTATACATAATAGTTGCCATAGGATCTATACAAGGATTTTAAGCCTAAATATTAGAACTAAGCTTTGATACCATTTGTTAACTAAAAAGCAACCCTAAAGGGGGTGGATTTGGTTTTAAAAACTTTTTGCAAAAACACAAGATTAATCACAAGATTAATCAAACCAGAGCAAGTAAGAGAAATAAATGAGGTTTGACAAAAATTAAAAGAGAAAGGGAGAATACTATACAAACTTGATTTATAATGGTTTGACAATATCGGAATCACTTCCGACCCTATGTCAACTCTCTTCAAGGATCTTCTTTGAAGGCTTTACTGGAACAAACAAGCAACTTCCAGGGTGTTGCTAAAACCTTTACAAGATTCTCTTACAAAGAAAATTTCTCTCAAGTGTTTAACACCTAAACACTTACAAGAGTTACATCAACTATTTCTCTTTACAAGATTGAATATGAGTGAGAATTTTGGTACAAGAGAGAGTACAATTAATACTTACAACTCAAATAATTTCTCTCTCTAATATCAAAGCTTAAAGATGGCTCAAGAAAGAATTTTGAAAGCTTTTAAGAATAATAAATGAGCTCTTGATGAAATTGAATGCTCTTGTGTGTTAGAAATGCTCATTTATGATGGTTATATATAGTCTTAACTCAATATAGCCATTTGGATCATTAAATGCTCTATCTGGCACTTCAATTTTTGAAAACTAATCATTATGCAAGACAAGATAGTTGATTGTGAAAGGAAGATAGTCTTCTGTCTTTTGAAAAACTTGAGATTTTACAGTGGGACGAGATAAGATAGTCGACTTTCTTGTTATGCAGTTGATTGTGAAAAGTTTTTGCCACTTTTCATAGTCGACTATCATATAATATAGTTGATTGTCCATTTTAAAACAAATGGATCTGATTCAATTAAATTTTACAGTCGGCTTTCTATATAACATAGTTGATTGTACCCTTTAAAAACTTAGAATTTTTCTTTACTTTTTAAATTAAGTTTAAGGAAATAAATGTTTTAAAGGATAAACTGTTTTGTCAAAAAGATTTTAGACCTATAATGAAGCTAAGGAATTGAGAGAGAGATTAAATAAGAATTTAACTACCTTAACATTTCTAAGCTTTAACAAATTCTTTCTTTGAACTTGCTTTCAAGAGTTGAAACAAGGTATACGCAAGGCAATGAGCATGTGTGTGCAATTTCACAAGTGTGTGCGCATCTTCTATGAATTGTACAAGGCACCTTAAAAGGTCCAAAGCTTAGCCAAAAGATAGTTAGACCATATTGATCTAGTTTTGTTATTATCAAAATCAGCGTGGGATCAATAGCTTTTATTTCTTGTGTTTCTGTTAGTAGAATAGCAAATAATGTTGCTCATAGTCTTGCCAAGCTTGCTAGCTCTTTGGATTATGCACGATATTATATGGACGAAGTTTGAGATATGGTTCTTCCTCATATGCTTCATGATGTCTGTTATCTTGTTTGATTTGCAATCAAGGTTTTCATTATAAAAAAATATAAAAAATTAGAATCAAAATAAGAATTAAATATCATCTACACATGGCATAATCACGGTGTACATGACTCTATTTTATATATATATTAGATTATGATCAAATTACTTTATTGTTGTATTTGTACAATATTGCTTCACTAAAAAAACTTATTATCTTTTAAGTTCCATGACTAATTAACTTTATGTTGTACCCATTATTTGAATTGTAGAAAATAAATTCAAAATTATGGAAGTTCATTTATAAAGGTTTCTATATAATAAAAAAAAAGTGGTTAAAAAAGTTTTTAAAAAAAATTTCAGATCAAGCAACCTATCAATTCCTGTTGAAACTAGTAGTTGTATGTCTTTCACTTATTATGAACCCATTTGGGAGAGTTTGTAAAATGATTTTTTTTTTATAATTAAAGAGAATTTATGCTAAAAACCTTTCAAAAATAGTTTATGAAATGGTTTTCATTCCTTAAAAATTGAATGTGTGTCAAGAAATATTGATTTCGTTGTTGTTTTACTAAATATTAAGCAATTCATAACTTTATTGTTGTTTCAGCATAAACTATTTTAAAAACCATTGTATAAATTATAAATCATTTCTATTTCTAAGTTAAGTTTGATCTTAATGGCAATATTTTGAAAATAAAGAAAAGAGATTAAACATGTACAATTGTTTTTGTAGAAAAATAAAGAAAAGTTCATGATTAAGATTACAATTATGTAGAGGAGGTAAAATCTGATCCAACCCGATTAACCCGAAACCCGACCCGCTCGAAACCAGAAAATATATTAAAACAATGTGATCCGAACCCGAATGGACTCAAACTCAAGACACCCAAACCTGAATGACCAAAAACACGAAACGACTTGAGCTAGAAATGATCTAAAGCCTGAAATGACCCGAACCCAAATGACTCAAAACTCGAACTCAAACCCAACTTGATCCGAAACTCGAAACAACCCGAATCAAACCCGAATTAACCTGATTTTTTATAACAAAAATATATTTTTTTTGTTAAACTGATGATGGTAAAGTAGAAATTGTTATCTCATTATCTCATATACAGTCATAATTATAATTATAAATAAAACTGAAGCAAAATGAGTATTGAATTTGAAATTTACTTATAAAAAACATGATAGTAAAATACTATAATTTGTTCCTTTTACTTTTTGGGCTATCGATTTCACAAATAAGAAAACATGTTTGATATTTGTATGCTTTAAAGTACACTACACAGGCCTTGATGGGTTGGTATTAAAGTTAATTTAAAGCAAATTAGCTTAAGTTGGCTTAAATTGGTTTCCATTTCTTTAAGTTAGCTTTAATACGAACCCAGACAAGGCCACAAATTGTAGTCCAATTAAATTCAGTTACACTATATTTGGAAATTCAAAGAAAAAGAAAGAGAGGTTTTTAAAGAAAAAGAAAGAAATTAAAGAAGGGTTGATACTTGATAACTTACCATTGTTATAACTTTGACGTTGTTTTCATTAACTTGAATAGATATAAGGTTACAATGGGATAAAAACCAAGATGGACAAGAATCAACTTCTTCTACTGCATGTCCACTGAGGTGTTTGAGTTCATTCTTATTGCTTTGGAGTTATAGCTATTTATGGTCAAATAAATCTTCCCTTATATGATTTTATCACTTCAATTTGAGAAATGGAATCTAGATTTTCAAGAAGGTATTTCAAGATCTCGTATGGAGGGAGAATAATGGCAACATACAAATCTTAATTTTGGCTAGTTTTATGCATGAAATAAATATAGACTCTGACAAATTTAAGGAATAGAATATTGATGATAAATCTATAGGTACTATGACTGTAAGGACTCATCCTTGGGTGGGCCCTACTCGAGGAAGTATCGTCACTTTTCAGCTCCAAACACACCAGTCTATATGCGAACATACACAATTCAACAATAATGCAAACAATTATTCAAAACATCACAAGTTTATGTAATCACGATTCATAATTAAACAATCTTTACAATACATCAAATTTTAACTAGACACAAATAAAGAAAACCTCTCCTAATAAATGTTCTTTTACATCAATTAAACCTAATCCCAAATTAAATCTTATATCAAAGACTCTCAAAGATGAGGATGCCGCTACCAAAGGCCCTAAATTAAAACTTCTTTCAACTTGACCGAAAAGCCTCTAGAATTTACCTGAAATATTAGTAAAAATAAAAGAGTGAGATAAAAAGATCAGTGAGACACACTGTACGAGAAATAATCGCATTGGAAGAAATTATTATTTTTATTACCATTAATTCTTTTGATTTATTTAAATATTAATTACATAAAACATACGGTTTGTAGGTTTCCTCCAAATATTTTTATATATTTCTCATATAATTATAAAACCATTAATACTTGGATTCACTAATTTTCTTAATTTAGTACCACAAATCACTCTTCATACATCCAAATAACATGAGACTAATACAACAAGAGAGAACTTTTATCACAATACTTTTTATCTCCACAATAAAGATCATACCATTCTTTGGGACAAGCACATCACATGCCCCTCATTGGGCTAATCACATAACAACGGGGACGTCTCCCCACATACCGGTACGGCTAATCATAATATCACAATGGATCCCCCTTCAAGGGTTCTGCACGTCCAATAATCATTTGGTACCCTTATGCCCCTTATGGGAAAGGACCTACCGCAATCTCACCACTCCCCCCTATTATAATATGCTAATCATTCATATATACATATATATATACATATATATACATATATATATATACATATATATATATATCGTGAGAATGCATTCACCAAACAATGAATATGCAAACAAACATTCGTCAATCAATCACATCACAATCTCATAACAACACAATTAATCACTTTCACTATAGTCACACGTATCATGATTTCTCAAACACGACTATATCAAATCAATTTCACAACCACTCCTCGTATATTCGTAACTCCACACATTTTTGTATAATCTTCATAACATTATTCTTTATTATTTGCGCACTAAAATTTCTTATGCTCCCAACTCTTATAGTTCTATTATTGTGAATCCTATGATAAATCATGTCATCATATTGTTTTTATTTTTACTTTTACAAACTAATACGCTTACTAAAAGTAAGGTGTACTCACCTCGACAAAAGCTCTGCAAAACATCAAACTATTGCCTTCATCAAATCATTCATATATATACATATATATATATATACATATATATACATATATATATATACATATATATATATATATATATATCGTGAGAATGCATTCACCAAACAATGAATATGCAAACAAACATTCGTCAATCAATCACATCACAATCTCATAACAACACAATTAATCACTTTCACTATAGTCACACGTATCATGATTTCTCAAACACGACTATATCAAATCAATTTCACAACCACTCCTCGTATATTCGTAACTCCACACATTTTTGTATAATCTTCATAACATTATTCTTTATTATTTGCGCACTAAAATTTCTTATGCTCCCAACTCTTATAGTTCTATTATTGTGAATCCTATGATAAATCATGTCATCATATTGTTTTTATTTTTACTTTTACAAACTAATACGCTTACTAAAAGTAAGGTGTACTCACCTCGACAAAAGCTCTGCAAAACATCAAACTATTGCCTTCGACCTATAACGTTATCCACCACTTGCACCTAGGAACGAAACAATATCGAAACCTTATCATTATTATTGACCCTCATCTAAATTTTAATGATAACAAAACACAACTTTAATTGTACTAACAGTGCTATCTAAGTGTATTAAGCGATAAAAGCATACAGCCAAATTTCAAGGTGCAAGAACTCAACCCGAATCAAACTCCAAGTCAAGACAGAAGATCTAGTATAGGTATAAGGTATTGAAATAAGTTGTAAATCTCACTTGTTCAGGTAACTGGCTTGTCTTATGGCTCCTTTTGAAAAGTCATTTTAACAAAACTATTTATTCAAACGTTTATAAGTCAAAAACGTTTCAAAGAATGAAAAACTGGGTTGAAGGGCAACCCAGTCGACTTGTTGTTGTGGACAGTGTGTCCCCGGTTGATTGGATGCTTCAAACCAGTTGACTGGTGTTTTGGACAGACTACCCCAGTCGACTGGTAAGAACAACCCAGTCGATTAGTACTCTTCAAAACCTTAAAGGTGAGACTTTTAACCTGACCCAGTCGATTGGCACTAAGACCCAGTTGACTGGTAAATCAAAAAATATGACCGTTGAGACACGAGACTTCAGCACAAAATGCACCAAAACATTCCAAGTCAGTACAAAATGGCCATATTAATACAATGCTATATAAACCCACTCTATTGAGCATTTTAAAAAGAGAGATTACACATTCAATCAAGTTTTTGCTCATTAATACACAAAAGCTTTGAAATATTTATTTTTGAGCCATTCTTCAAGCTTTACCTTGAAAGAGAGATATTATTCAGTTGTATAAGCTTTCATTGCTCTCTCTCTACCATTTACTTTACAGCAACTCATTTATTGTAAAGAGATTAGCTTTCGAAAGGAATAGATTAGCTTCCGAGAGGAAGGGATTTGCTTCCAAGAGGAAGGGACTGCTTGTAAGGTTTATGCAACATCCGTGAAGTTGCACGACTAAGTTTCTTAGTGGATTACTTCAAGGAGGTTCCTTGAAGAGAGTGGACGAAGGATTGGAATGAATCTGATATTGTCGAACCACTATAAACTGATTTTGCATATTCTATTCCTTAAACTCTTTTGTTTACAACACATTACTTGTTTACATGCTTGTGGTCTTACCTGTTTATATAAAATTGTGTTTAATTAGCAAAAGATTTTATAAACCCAATTCACCCCCCTCTTAGGTTAAAACCTCAGTCTAGAATTGGTATCAGAGCCTCGTTCTCAATTTTGTGCTTAATATCCTTGAGTTGATCCGATGGCAGCAAATAGTTGTTCTGAGGGACATTCCTACACTAGGCCTCCCTTATTCAATGGCTCCAACTATAATTATTGGAAAAACAGGATGAAAATCTTTGTCGAAGGACAAGATTATAATCTATGGAGAGTCATTGAGGAAGGACCTAGAATTCCATCAAAGGAAATAACTATTGGAGAAATCAATCATACAATGCCTAAACTCAAAGCCGAGTTCAATGATGAGGATTATAGAATGATATCTCTCAATAGTAGAGCTACAAGTATTTTAAATTGTACTTTAGATATATCAGAATATAATAAAATCTCTGCGTGTGTTTCAGCTAAGGAGATATAAGATAAATTGCAAGTTACATATGAAGGAACTAGTGAGGTTAAAAAATCAAAAATCTATATGCTAGTATCCAAATACGAATCTTTTAGAATGTCTCTTAACGAAACAATTTCTCAAATGCACTCATGTTTCACAACTATTGTTAATGGTTTGAAGCTTCTTGGTAGGAATATTGAGGAGTTTGAACTAACAAGAAAAATCTTAAGATTTTTGCCACCCACTTGGAAAGCAAAGAAGACAGCCATCACAGAGGCCAAAGATCTCGACAAACTTGACGTTGAAACGCTTCTCGGATCACTATTGACATATGAGATGGAAGAAATGAATCCCATTGTCAATGATGATGAGAATAAGAAAAAGGTGATTGCTCTCAAAGCCTCTACATGCAACAGAGAAGAGGAAACGAAAGAAGAAGTGGAGAGCAGTGAAGAAGATGGTGAGATGGCTTTAATCATCAAATGATTTCACAGATTCTTGAAGAAAAGCAAGAAACCTTACACAAAGGATCCCACTTCAAAAAAGGAACCACTTGTGTGTTATGGATGCAAAAAGCCCGATCACATTAAGTCCAATTGTACGGTTACAAGCAAACCATACAGGAGCATCAAGAAGAAAGCTATGATTGCAACCACTTGGCGTGATGACGAAAAAGAAGACTCCTCGGATAAAGAAATCGGATAGGAGAAAATTGCCAACCTATGTCTTATGGCAATCGATGATGAAAATGAGGTATTATCTTCTCTCTCTTCAAAAAATAACATTGTTAGTAGTAGTGAAGAATTGATAGAAGTCATAAATGAAATGCATGAAGAATTGAAGAAATTTGATTCTAGGAACTCTACTCTTAAGAAAGAGGTGTCATCTCTTTCAAAAGAGATGATTAGCCTAAAAGAAGAAAAAGATCAACTATCTTCATTGCTTTATGATTCTTCTCAAGATTTTCTTAAAGATGAAAACGAAAACTTAAAGAATAAGATATTAGAATTGAATGACATGATATCTAGACTCATGCTTGGAAAAGAAAAGCTTGATGAAGTGCTGTCTTGCCAAAGATTAAGTGGAGGAAAATCCAGGTTAGGATATTCTCCATTAGGCAAGCAAAAATCAAAAGAGAGCTTATTCATGAAAGCATCATGTGTGAATGAAGCCTCTACTTCAAAGATCACTAGCAAGATCAAAAGCATACCCTCAATGAATGCTAGCAAGTTTAGAAATGCTAATTCTAATGCATATACAAGTATGAAACATCCTAGAAATACTCATGCTTATATGTATGCTCATTCAAGAAATGCTTATACACATCCTAAGAGTAACCATCATATGCATCTTAGAAATAATATGTATACTTAAGACTTGCACATTGCACATGCATATCCTAGGAATTATCATCATGATTATCCTAGAAATAATATGCATATTCATAATAATGCAAGTATGTTTTCAAGAAATCATCATCATACATTTCCTAGAAATGACATGTATATTCCTCACATTAGTAACATATATCCTACGAATACTTATCCTAAGAATTATAGACATGCACAACTAAGTCATCCTAGAAATTTCAATAACTATTGTCCTAGGATTATGCATTATCAACATGTCTATAGATGACCATATGCTGTTAAGAAAGTATGGGTCTCAAAAGGAACCGTATTTTCAAGGACTAACCCCAAAGGACCCAAGAAATTTTGGGTATCTAAAAATGTAGTTGTGTATCCTTGTGTGATGTAGATATATCTCCACACCAAGGTAAAAGGTAGTTGTTGGTACCTTGATAGTGGATGCTCAAAGCACATGACCGGTGATAAAAGTGTATTCAAAGAGTTAACTCTAAGAGATGGCGGACATGTCACCATTGGAGACAACACTAAAATAAAGATCATCAGGCATAGAAAAGTTGGTAATGATTTCTCAACCATAGATGATGTATTGCTAGTACAAGGCCTAAAGCCAAATCTACTAAGTATTAGTCAACTATGTGACAAAGGCAACAAAGTCATATTTGAAACCTCTCATTGTCTAGTTATAGACATCAAGAGTACCAAGATCAAGTTTTTTGGCCATAGACGTGAAAATGTCTATATAGTTGATTTAAAATCATTGCATTCCAAAAATGAAAAATATTTTCCAGCATTTAGTGAAAACCCATGGCTATGGCATAGAAGGCTTGATCATGTGAACATGAATTTTCTTAAAATTATTTCAAGAAAAGATTTAGTTATTGGACTTCCTAAAATCAAATTTGAAAAAGATAAAGTATATAATGCTTGTCAAATGGGAAAACAAACTAGAATTTCCTTTAAATCAAAAAATGTAGTGTCAACTACTAGACCGTTGGAACTTTTGCATATGGACTTATTTGGTCCAGTAAGTACCATTAGTCTAGGTGGCCATCAATATACTCTTGTTATTGTTGATGACTATTCAAGATATACCTTTGTTATCTTTATTGCTTACAAGGATGAAGCTTTCAAAGGATTTGAAAACTTTTGCAAAAATGTTCAAAATGAAAAAAGAATTTGTATTTCAAGCATTAGAAGTGATCATGGAAAAGAATTTGAAAACCAAAGTTTTTCACAATTTTGTGATGAAAATGGAATTGATCACAACTTTTCAGCTCTTAGAACTCCTCAACAAAATGGAGTTGTTGAGAGGAAAAATAGAGCTCTAGAAGAATTTGCAAGAACAATGCTTTGTGAAAACAGTTTACCAAAATACTTTTGGGCGGAAGCGGTAAACACTTCTTGCTATATCTTGAATAGAATTTTAATTAGGCCTATGCTTGACAAAACTCCATATGAATTATGGAAAGGTAGAAAGCCTAACATCTCCTATTTTTGTACATTTGGTTGTAAATGCTTCATCCTAAATAACAATAAAACTAACTTAGGTAAATTGGACTCTAAGACCGATGAAGGGATATTTTTAGGATATTCAACCTCTAGTAAGGCTTATAGAGTCTTCAACAAGAGAACTCTAGTGGTAGAAGAATCCGTACATGTAACTCTTGATGAGTCTAACCCAATTAGTAGTAGAGAAGTTTCTTTTAATGATGATGCAGATTGCATTCCAAGAACGGAGCTACCTACTCTCATTGTTGACCCAAATGAGAGCTCACCTCAAACAAATCAAGAGATGGAAACTCTCAAATTGGACCAACCATCTACAAGTCAACAAGAGGATAGTCTTCCTAAAGATTGGACATGTGTGAATTATCATCCAATCGATCAAGTGATTGGTGATCCTTTACAAGGGGTAAGAACTCGTTCCTCAATTAGAAACATTTGCAAGTATGTAGCCTATTTGTCTCAAATAGAACCTAAAACATTTGTAGAAGCCGAAAAAGAAAATGATTGGATAATTTCCACACAAGAAGAGATAAATCAATTTGAAAGAAACAATGTATGGAAACTAGTTCCTAGACCTAAGAATCATATAATAACAGGAACTAAATATGTATTTAGAAATAAGATGGATGAAAATGGAATAGTAACTAGGAACAAGGCTTGACTAGTTGCTAAGGGATATAATCAAGAAGAAGGAATAGACTTTGATGAGACCTAAGCTCCCGTAGCTAGATTAGAAGCTATTTGAATGCTATTAGCATTTGCATGTTTAACAAATTTAAGTTATTTCAAATGGATGTACAAAGTGCCTTTATAAACGGCTTTATAGAAGAAGAGTTTATGCTGAGCAACCTCTTGGATTTGAGAATCTTAGTCTTCCAAATCATGTCTACAAGCTTTCTATATGGGTTTAAGCAAGCTCCTAGAGCATGGTATGAAAGACTAAGTAAATTTTTTATTGACAATAATTTATAAGAAGAAAAGTAGACACAATCCTCTTCACAAAAACTCACATAAATGACACTCTACTAGTCCAAATATATGTTGATGATATTATATTTGGTGCTACTAATGAATCTATAAGTCAAGAGTTTGCCAAGTGCATGCAGGTTGAATTTGAAATAAGCATGATGGGAGAGCTTACCTCCTTGGACTTCAAATCAAACAATTGAAAGGAGGCATTTTCATCAATCAATCAAAATACACTAAGGACCTACTAAAGAGGTTCGAGATGGAAAGCCAAAGCCACTTGGTACACCTATGAGCACCTCAACAAAACTTAATCTTGATGAAGGAGGTAAATGTGTAGATATTAAATATTATAGAAGCATGATAGGAGCATTACTTTATTTGACTACAAGTAGACCTGATATAATGTTCAGTGTATGCATGTGTGCTAGATTTTAGGCTAATTCTAAGGAATCACATGTAGTTGTAGTAAAAAGGATCCTTAGATATCTACAAGGAACTCAAACCAGGATTATGGTACTCTAGAGATTCATCTTTTGAGCTTGTAGGATATTCAGATGTTGACTTTGCGGGGTGTAGGTTAGATAGAAAAAGCATAAGTGGAACATGCCAATTCTTAGGTGCAATGTTAACCTCTTGGTTCTCCAAGAAACAAAACTCTGTTGCACTATTAACCGTCGAGGCGGAATATGTAGCAGCTAGAAGTTGTTATGTCCAAGTGTTGTGGATAAAATAACAACTAGAAGACTATGGTGTCAACTTTAAAAGTATACCAATACATTACGATAATACAAGTGCTATAACTTAACCAAAAATACTATTCAGCACTCTAGAACCAAACACATAGAAATTAGACATCATTTCTTAAGAGACCATGCTCAAAAAAGGTTATATTAGACTAGAATTCATACTTTCAGAAGATCAAATAGCTGACATTCTTGCAAAACCTCTAAGTGAAGCTAGTTTATGCAAAATTAGACTGTTAATGGGATTGTTAGATTATGATAAACTGTATGTCTGATAGCATCATCATTCATCATTTGCATACTTGACATCTAGTGAAAGAGTATTAAACCTTATTTAATATTTCCCTCACTCAAGATGGCATAGATAAACAAATTTCGTGCTAAGACTCAAGACTGAAAATTTTCTAAAGGGTCTAGTCGACTAGTAAGTCTATCCCAGTCGACTGGTAAGTCTCTACCTAATCTCCTAGTCGACTGGTAAGTCTATACCAATCAACTAGTAATCGAAAACTTTGTTTGGAGCCATTTTTTGAAATTTAGTTAACCACCCAGTCGACTAGTATGAACTACCCAATCGACTGGTATCCTTCTGCCAGTTTACCCAGTCGACTGGTATCCTAACCCAGTCGACTAGTGCGTTAAAATTTTTCAAAACTGCAATGGACCCAGTCGACTGGTATCGCGATTCTATATATAGTCTCTTCGTTTTTTCCAGATTTTCACGCCATTTTTAAACCCCTAAGCTTTCTCTCTCTAAAAAATCTCATTCTTTTGATCAAAAAATCCTCAAAACACTTTATACACACCTCGATCTACTCATCCACACCATCCATTTCAACTTTATATGGTTGAAATCTCAAATTTCCACCAAAATCCCTTTTTTTCCCAAAAACTCTTATCTTCCAAAATGACTGATCGAATCCGCATCAAAACCACCTTTGGGAGACCTCATGCGCCAACTAGGCTAAGGTCTACCAAATTTACAGCTCTAGATTCCAAAGGAAATAGGGAAGCGGGCTCCTCGAGCAAGATGGCCAGAACAAAGCTCGACAACTCTCTGTTCTCCAGCCCGGAGGCAAAAGAGAGGTATACATCCATTATCCATCATAAAAGGATCATGACGGGTAGATTAGTCGACTTCGAATCTATTTGTCATGGTAATTTTGATGTGTTACCTGCTTTTAATGCTATTCACTTGACCCCACTGGTTAAGATACATCAAAATTTTTACTCGAGATTGATTCACCAGTTCTATGCAAACCTGGTGAAACCTAGTCCACTGGCTCTGAGGTTCAGAACCAGTTTTATAGGTGTGGGGTTTGAGGTCAACACTGACCTCTTAATGAGTATCCTGAGGATCCCTGTGGGAGGGATCTAATGGAGTCTGGATAGATGGCTAAACAATTTCGATTATGAGGAGGCATATCAGATAGTTAGGGGTGACCCTAACTATGTGTTTCGACCCACTACATTTCACACATGTAGTGACATGCCCCATGACTCAAAATTGTTCAACCTCATTGTGAGTTGGACCATTCACCCGAGACTCGAGAGTTGGGGCTATTGTTGGGAAACCACCTTCAATGATGCCCATGAGGTGATCTTCCAACACCCAAGTCTAGATGACTTGTATAATGAAAAGAGACAACAACCAATCAAAGCAAGAAAGAAAAGAACACAAGCAATTTGTTGACGAGGTTCGGCAATATGCCTACGTCCCCGTGAGCTCCTCTGAGCTCTCTGCACTATCTTATCAATGGAGTTCTTTACAATCAACAATACCTTTCTAAGAACTTATAGGTTCTTGAAGAACAAGAAGAGAAGAAAGAAAGTGATAGAACTATTACAAAAGCACTCTACCCACAATTTATACTACTTCTCTCTTTACAACCAGCCTTTCTTTTGAGATCTATTCTAGTGCCTCTCTGTGTTTTGTGTCTTTGTACTCTCACACTTGCACTTTAACTCTCTTGTATGATGATCACTTTTATGTCACAATATTATATCACAATGAAGCTAGGTGACCCTTTATATAGTGCACCAACTTCTTGACCAATCTTGAGGGTCAATATCCACCCTTAGATCTAGAAGACTAATCATCTATAGCCCTTCATCAATCCTTAGTAAAGCTGTGTGTTTTTGGACATGCATCTACGCACTTAACAAAGGCTGAACCAATGTGCATCAGTGTGCCTAGCGTCGCGGCCTAGACCAAGGCACGCCGCAGCCCAAGGCAGAGAACACATTCTTCCTCTTCTGGGCCCCGTGGCCTGGCCCTCCTCCAGCATCCTCTCTTGCTGTGCGCCGCAGCCTGACCTGGTGCACACTTCTTGATGAACTTCATTCTTCTTCTTCCGTTTAAATCTTAGACAAACTCCAACAATCTCTACCTTTGTCTAAGCATTTAAACCGAACCCATTGTGCAGAGAACTCAGTATCCAAACTCATCTTGAGTCATTATATCAACCGACTACAATCCTAAGAAGTTTAAGGCAATGATTAAACCTGCTTAAAGGTAGAACTTTAGTACTTAAATCCGCAGGGTTTTCTTCTGTGGCCACCTTGTCCACATGAATGCATCCTTTCGTAACATTTTCCCGAATAAAATGGTACAGAACGCCGGATTCTTGCACAAATGCAATGCACTTTGGCTATCCGAATACACCACAACCTACTCCTCTAGTACCTTCAACTCTTCTAGCAACCCTTTGCACCACATAGCCTCCTTGATGGCTTCCGTAGCAGCTATGTACTCAGCCTCGGTTGTTGAGAGTGCTACCACCGGCTGCAACTGAGCCTTCTAACTTACACAACATCTGTTTAAGTTGAATAAGTAGGAAGTAATTGATCTCCTTTTATCCTGGTCTGCTCTATAGTCTGAATCAGCATAACCTTCAATGCAGATGGACTTACCCCTCTTCTTATAAACCAGCCCCACATCTAGGCTTCCCTTCAAGTACCTCAGTAGCCACTTTATCCCAAGCCAATGCTCCTTTCCAAGATTACTCATAAACCTACTGAGGACACTTATTGCATGAGCAATATCAGGTCTAGTACTTACCATGGTGAACATTACAAAACCAACCGCACTAGAGTAGGGTACCTTTTCCATTTCCTTCTTCTCCTCATTCAATCTTGGACATTGATCGCATGAGAACTTGAAATGACCAGCAAGGGGAACCTTCATTGGTTTGCTATCTTCCATAGAGAACTTAGATATCATCTTCTCTATGTAAGAAGTTTGAGAGATCTTCAATCTGTTTCTCTCCCTTTCCCAGATGATACACATCTCAAGGATCTTTTGTGCATGGCCAAGATCCTTCATCTCAAACTCCTCACTAAGTTGAGTCTTCAATTTTCTTATCCTTTCCATGCTGCTCCCAACCAGCAACATATCATCAACATAGATCAGGATTATCACCACTTCCTCCACCTTGTGCCCCTTGTAATACAAGTACGAATCATGGTAGCTCCTTATGAAACCCAGGCTGGTTACAAAGGAATCGAACCTTTTATTCCATTGCCGAGGTGATTGCTTCAGGCCATATAAAGATTTCTTCAGTTGGCACACCAAATCTCCCTGCCTTCTTTCCTCATAGCCTTCAGGTTGCCTCATATAAATGGTCTCATCTCTCCATGTAAGAATGTTGTCTTCACATCCATTTGCTCGATTTCCCAATCGAATTGGACCACTAATGCTAACACTATCCTAATCGTCTTGTATTTCACAACTAGTGAGAATATTTTGGTGAAGTCTATGCCTTCTCTTTGTGTGAACCCCTTCGCTACCAGCCTAGCTTTATACCGAACTTTATCCCCTATAGTGTTCCCTTCTTTGATCTTGTAGATCTATCTACAATCCACAACTCTTTGTTTTTCTGGTTTGGGCACCAATACCCAAGAATTGTTCTTCCTCAAAAGATCCATTTCTTCCTCCATAGCTAGCTGCCACTTTGACGAATCCTTACACTCCATGGCATCCATGTAAGTTTCTGGTTCAACCATCCCTCATTCTATCCAAGGAGCTGCTACATTAACATCCACAAACTTATATCTCAAAGGTGGTCTAACCACCCTCCTTTCCCGGTCCCTTGTGAGCTAGAAGTCATTCAGACTTGCTGCATCAACCCCTTTCAATTTAGCCTCCTCTTGAGTTTCTTGAGTTTCTTGAGCTTAGCCTTCATCAATGGGCTCTACCTGGTCCGAACCCTCTTGCTTTCCTTGCTCTACCTAAACCGAATGCTCCTTGATGCGATGCGATGCTCCATAAATTTCGGACTGGTTTACTCACTAGCCCCTATAGGGTTAGTTTTCTCCAAGTAAGAAAATAACAATTCATTAAAAATAACATCCCTACTTATTATGAGTTTCATTCCTTTTGGTTCTAAGGACCACAACCTATACACCTTAACCCCATCACCATACCCTAGAAATACACATTTTCTAGACCTTAGGTTAAGTTTATCATCCTTTTGATGTGCATATACAGCACACCCAAAAGTCCTAAGGTTAGTCAACTCAGGGGGTTTTCCACTCCACATCTCCATGGGAGTCTTGAGCTCTAAAGCTCTAGAGGGTGATATATTAACCAAGTATGCAGCTGTAGACACAGCTTCTCCCCAAAAATATTTTAGTAAACCTGACCCAATTAACATGCACCTAACCTTTTCCATAAGGGTTCTATTCATCCTCTCAGCAATTCCATTTTGCTGAGGGGTTTTCACAACCGTTCTATGTCTTAGAATGCCATTTAATTCACAGAATTTATCAAAATCCTTATTAAAAAATTCTAAGCCATTATCAGTTCTTAACACCTTAACTACCCTACCCATTTGAGTCTCCAGCAGCTTTTTCCACACCACAAATTTATTTAAAGCATCCGATTTATTTTTAAGCAAAGAAACCCAAACCACTCTTGAATAATCATAAATTAAAGACAGAAAGTAACGATTATCTCCCTGTGTTGGTGTCCTTGCTGGTCCCCAAAGATCCGTATGGATGTAGTCAAGAATCCCTTTAGACTTGTGCACTCCAATGTTGAAGCTGACCCGATGTTGCTTCCCAAGAATGCAACTCTCACGGAAATCCAGTTTCTCTACTTTGTCATCACTAAGTAGGCCATTCTTGTTGAGAACTTGTAGCCTCTTTTTCGTTCATATGTCCCAAGCGATTATGCCAAAGTGATGCCTTATCCATCTCAGCCATCAAGTTTATTGCTTGATCCTTGATTTTTGTCCCTCCAATCATCTCATAAAGTCCATCTTTGATTGCTGCTTTGATCACTATCAAAGAACCCTTGGTTACCTTGATCTTTCCTCCCTCAGCTTTGTATATATACCCCATGGAATCCAGCTGCCCCACTGAGATCAAATTCCTCCTCAAATCTGGGAGATACTTTACATTTCGCAGAAGCCTTGTGACTCCATCAAACATCCTCAACTGGATGTCTCTTATCCCCCTCACTTGGCAAGAATTGCCATTCCCCAAGAAAATCCTTCCATCATTGATCTCCTTGAAATTCTTGAACCATTCCTTGCGAGGACATATGTGATAGGTGCACTCCGAATCCAGAATCCATTTCTCACTGCCTTGCCTCCTGCTCACATTTGAGCACACAACAAGAACATCATCTTGATGTTCTCCTTTGGCAACCGAAGCCTCTCCATTGTTGGTATGGCTTCTCCCTCTCTCATCCTACAACCTCTTCTTGCAATCTTTCTTGAAGTGACCCTCCTTGTTGCAATAGAAGCACCTCTTTCCTCTAAATCTTGGTTTGGAATGTGCTCTCCCATGGCTCTGCCCTCTACACTTTGATTTCTCCAGGTAGTTGCCATGGTTGCTATTGCCATTCCGAGTTGCTGGCCTTCCTCTTACAAACAGCCCTTCCCCACTTGATGCCTCCCTACTCTTGGCTTTAAAATTATGAGCCTTTATAGCATTGAACACAATTTCTTTGGTTAGTGTATCTCTTCCATATTCAATTGCATTAATTAAACTATCAAAACAATCAGGAAGAGAATTTAATAACATAACAACCAATTTTTCATCGGGGAATTTAATACTACAACTAGCCAAATCTTGAACTAGTTTATTAAAGATATCAAGATTATCTTGCAACTCTTTATTAGGATCCATTTTAAAAGTAAAGATTCTTTTAAGAAGATAAATCTTGTTAGGGAGAGTTTTGGTAAGAAACAACTCATTTAGTTTCTTCCATATGACAGTAGGAACTTCTGAGTCTCCGCACTCCCTTGTGGCACTATTCGACATATGTAGGAAGATGGTATTGTATGCTATCTTCTTCATCTCGATCCGCTGGTCCTCCATGATACTTGCTGGAAAAGCATCATCTTCTCCAATAGCCAAGTCGACCTTCTGTTGCATAAGAATAGCCTTGATCTTCCGCTTCCACAGGAAAAAATCTTCCTTTCCATCAAACTTCTTAACAACGAAATTTGAACCCATCTTGCGGAGATGATCCCAGATTTGTGCAGCACCCACAAATGCTTTTCAACTTCTTCTAAACCTCAAGAACACGATCAAAGATTGATCTCAACACCGTTCTTGAATCACCCTCAAGAACACGATCTGATCTTGATCTTTACTCCGTTCTTGAATCACCCAAGAAGTTTGTTCTTTGATTCTTGGAGTCTTGCTCCGATACCTTCTGTTCTTACTCTGATACCCAGCTATGCAAGCTCTAATACCACTGTTGGTGGTATCTCTTCTAGCTCTGATACCACTATTGGGAAACCACCTTGGATGATGCCCAGGAGGTGATCTTCCAAACACTCAAGTCTAAAGTGACTTGTATAAAGAAAAGAGACAGCAACCAATCAAAGCAAGAAAGAAAAAAACACAAGCAATTTGTTGACAAGGTTCAGCAATATGCTTACGTCCCTGTGAGCTCCTCCGAGCTCTCTGCACTATTTTATCAATGGAGTTCTTTACAATCAGCAACACCCTTCCAAGAACTCATAGGTTATTGAAGAACAAGAAGAGAAGAAAGAAAGTGATAGAACTATTACAAAAGCACTCTACCCACAATCTATACTACTTCTCTCTTTACAACCAGCCTTTCTTTTAAGATCTATTCTAGTGCCTCTCTGTGTTTTGTGTCTTTGCACTCTCACACTTGCACTTTAACTCTCTTGTATGATGATCACTTGTATGTCACAATGTTATGTCATAATGAAGCTAGGTGACCCTTTATATAGTGCACCAACTTCTTGACCAATCTTAAGGGTTAATATCCACCCTTAGATCTATAAGACTAATCATCCATAGCCCTTTATCAATCCTTAGTAAAGTTGTGTGTTTTTGGACATGCATCTACGCACTTAACAAAGGCTGAACCAATGTACATCAGTGTGCCTGGCACCGCGGCCTAGACCAGGGTGCGCCGCGGCCTAGGGCAGAGCACACATTCCTCCTCTTCTGGGCACCGTAGCCTGGGGTAGGCTGCATAATGGCCTGGCTCTCCTCCAGCATCCTTTCTTGCTATGCACCGTGGCCTAGACAAGGCTGGGCCGTGGCTTGACCTGGTGCGCACTCCTTGATGAACTTCATTCTTCTTCTTCCGTTTAAATTTTAGACAAACTCCAACAGCTATCGATCTAAGATAAATGTCGTATTGATTTGGTGCCTTAAAACTGGGCACATATTTCTATCCCTGTTGCTCGCCAACATGATAAACTACGAAGCGAGCTACTCCAGAAGCCTTCCCTACAGGATGTTCATCACACTCATCCTCCGGCACTTTCAGGTGCCTCTCCCCGCCTCTGAGGCTCAGGACATCAGCCTCAAGGACATCATCAACGTCTCCTTGCTGAAAAAGATGGGATGCACAATCCAAGATGGCATGATCTATTCAAAGGTCGGGAAGAACATTCGGATAGTAGAGGACGATAGCAGTGATGATGAAAACGAGGGTCCAGATATTGCTGCTACTGCTATGGATGCGGATGACCGAGCACCTCCTATGGGTGACTCCAATGCTGGTCCAATTGGGTACAATGATCTTCTCTAGGCTATCACGAGCCTCCAGCTGATTATGTAGTCTGGATTCCAGAGCTTGAGCTCTACAATCGACACCATGCATTATGACCTCCGCTAGCTCCGGGATGACTTTGAGCTGCACCGTGAGTATACTGAGGGCTCTCTGGTTGAGTTTCAAGATCTCGTTCATGATAGCTCTAACTCTCCCGCTCTTTGAGTTGCTCGCTATCTTCGTTTTGATGTGTATATATATGTAGCTTTCAGTTGTTCTTAGCACGGACATCATTTCATCGTTTATTGTATTTTGTCTTTTAGTTTCGGCTCTCCGAATTCTGTGATGTATAGACTTATAATGTATATGATTATGTTTTATACTTAAACTTGGTTCATATACTTGTTTTACATTTACGCAATCTGTTTACTTGCTTTAAATCTTTCTGTGTTCAGATAAATGCTTTAAATTGCTTCAGCATGTATAGAAACTTCCAGTTCTTATCGGGAAGGTTTCCTAACTCCGAATGATGCCAAATTTTAGCATACAGGTTTGTTTATGCATGTTCTTAATGTTTATGGTATCTATGTGGCTTATTTTTTTGGTTTCATGCCCCCTTTTTCAGCTGTTGTCAAAACGGGGGAGAAATATGAGAAAATGAGAAAACTAACCAGTAAACTCAAAATAGTACATAGATTCAGGGGGAGCATTACTCCAAAGGACTTGTTGTATGTTTCTATATATTGAGTTGATTGGTTAGGTTGCATATAAACAGCTCTTGAACTTGTTACAGGTTAATTTTATCCTAAAAGCAGAGGAAACTTTGTCTGATTTTTTCAAAAAATCCAACACTTAGTTTTTAAAACTGTTTTCTCTCATTAATTTTGTCATCATCAAAAAAGGGGAGATTGTTGACCCTTATCTAAATTTTAATGATGACAAAACACAATTTTAATTGTACAAACAATACTATCTAAGTGTATTAAGCGATAAAAGCATACAACTAGAAATCAAGGTGCAAGAACTCAACCCGAATCAAACTCCAAGTCAAGACAGAAGATCTAGTATAGGTATAAGGTACTGAAACAAGTTATAAATCTCACTTGTTCAGGTAACTAGCTTGTCTTATGGCTCCTTTTGAAAAAGTATTTTAACAAAACTATTCATTTAAACATTTATAAGTCAAAAACATTTCAAAGAATGAAAAACTGGGTTGAAGAGCAACCCAGTCGACTGGGTACTTATACCAGAAGACTGGTGTTGTGGGCAGTGTGTCCCCAGTCGACTAGATGCTTCATACCAGTCGACTGGTATTTTGGATAGACTGTCCCTAGTTGACTGGTAAGAACAACCCAGTCGATTAGTACTTTTCAAAACCTTAAAGGTGAGACTTTTCACCTGACCCAGTTGACTGGCACCAAGACCCAGTCGACTGGTAATTCAAAAAATATGACCGTTGAGACGCAAGACTTCAGTGCAAAATGCACCAAAACATTCTAAGTCAGTACAAAACAGTCATATTAATACAAGGCTATATAAACCCACTCTATTAAGCATTTCAGAAAGAGAGATTACACATTCAATCATGTTTTTTATTCTTAATATACAAAAGCTTTGAAATATTTATTGTTGAGCTATTCTTCAAGCTTTACCTTGAAAGAGAGATATTATTTAGTTGTATAAGCTTTCATTGCTGTCTCTCTATCATTTACTTTACAGCAACTCATTTATTGTAAAGGGATTAGCTTCCGAAAGGAAGAGATTAGCTTCTAAGAGGAAGGGATTTGCTTCCAAGAGGAAGTGACTGCTTGTAAGGTTTGTGCAACACCCGTGAAGTTGCACGACTAAGTTTCTTAGTAGATTACTTCAAGGAGGTTCCTTAAAGAGAGTGGACATAGGGTCAGAATGAATCTGATATTGCCGAACCACTATAAACTGAGTTTGCATCTTCTATTCCTTAAACTTTTTTGTTTACAACACATTACTTGTTTACATGCTTGTGGTCTTACCTGTTTTTATAAACTTGCGATTAATTAGCCAAAGTTTTTATAAAGCTAATTCACCCCCTTCTTGGATTGAAACCTCATTCTACAATTATCAATCACTTCAGAATTACTAGAATTCCCAAGGTATTTACACACTTAAAAGATTATGTGTGCACTTTGCACAAGACAAAAACCAAAGAAGTCGAGGTGTTAAGCCCTTTTTTAAATAATTTATTTTAAATCTTAAGAACACTTTAATTTTTATGAATAATAACACTTTTGAAGGTGTTTTACTTCATACTTAAAACTTATATAAACATTAGAATCAATTTGGAAAGGTTCCACACTCAAAAATTTGAAGGAAAAGTCAAATTTTCAAAAATCAGCATTGTCTAATCGACTGGGTACTTGATCCAGTAGATTGGAAAACCTCCGGAAGCTTCTGTCATCCCAGTCAACTGTTACCCCTGATACAACCCCGAGTCGACTAGAGAATGACACCAGTCGACTAGTCATCCATTTTCCAACAAAAATTTTCAAGAAAAACTCAACGTTTTCCCTCAAAATCATTTTGAATCCTCAAGAAACTCCTAAATCTTTTAGAATACAAGTCATTGCTAAAGTTTTAAGATAAAACTTCACAATTCCCACACCAAAAATCTCAAGTTAAAAGTTTCAAATCATTAAACCTAGCACAAACCCATTTTCTTGAAACCAAAACATTAGCTCAAGCTTTTCTCAAGAACAACTTCTAATTAAAACCTCAAAAACTTAAATCTCTAGTTTGACAAACATGCTTGATGATTTAAAAGTAAGGAAGAAAAGATTTCACCTTGATTCTTATAAGAAACCCCATCTTTTCCTTATTTTCCTCTTCTTCTTCTCTTCTTTCCTTCTCTTCTTCTTCTCTCTTCTCTCTCTCTTTCTCAGCTCTTCTAGAGAGATCCAGGAAAATGTCGGTCTCTCTTTCTTTCCCTTATGCTTTTTATAAAACAAACTTTCTCTTATTACATGCTAAGCCCCCAACTCTTCCTTTCTTTCAAAATTCTCCCAAAAACTCTTTAAAAAATAACTTTTACCTAGCTTTCTTTATTAACTTTCAAAGAAAAATTCTAATTCCCCCAAAACTTATGCTTAAAATACAAAATAAATTTACTTAAACACCGAAAATATCCCAAATTGAAATGCCACAGATTAAAGTAGTCCAATTAAAATACTGGGTCTTACATTTTTTCTCCACTAATAAAATTCCGTCCTCGGAATTTCCTTAACTAAGGTACACCAAGTATTATGATTAAAATCTTTCTGGTCTACTTTGAAATCACAAACACACCTCTAAATCTTTCCACTTTCATCAACATTCACCAACAAAATTAAACTTCTATTGCTCACCAATTGGATCCTCTTCTTAAATCGTTACCAACTATCCAATTTATCATTTGGAATCTAATGCACTACTTTAAAAGTTCCATCCTATTGTACCATTAGCTTTTCTCATTAATAAGCGGTGTTCGTCTCTCAAATAATTATTCACCTTTATATAGCTTTCTTTCTCTTCCATCTGGTTATTAAATTCACATATCTCTAACCCAATGTATCACTTAAAATCATTTCCTTCCTACATTTTTTTTTTGGCTCTTGAGTTTTAAAAACTAAGTCCTTTACCATTCGCTACCTCTTCTTCTTGATTTCATACTTCAAAGGTATCGAACACGGTACGACTTTCAAATCATCTTTTCCCCAAAATTACTATCTGACTAGACATCATACTTAGGATTTGTCAACGGACTCACTTTGAAATTCTACACTCGCTTTAACTTGATTCTCATTCATCCCTTCAATCTATTCGTTTTTACAAATTTTCCAGTTCACCCACAAAAGAAATAATCAATAAAATCTAACTTCTCTATTCTTTATTAGCTTTCTAGCATCTCACAATTACCAGTTCGTACAAGCAACTTACTCTTTAACACTTAATTGTCTTCAAATACGACTTAAAAATTGTACTTCTCGAATCTATTTATTCCTTTACATAATTCCTTAGATTAACTCTTCTATTTTAACTACTACACATACACTCTAAGCTTCACGTTAAATCCACGTATCACCTTGTAATAGCTATAATCCCTACATTGCTTATATCAAATTCTTCAATGATCAATCTCCAAAAATTTCAACTTTTCACTAGATAGACACAATGTAATACAATTCATGCTTCGAATTTTTATCTTGGGATCTTAATTTCTCACCTTTCCCTCAACTTACCCCTTTATATCCTTGATCCTTTTCCTTTCAGGCTAAACCATCTCCGAAATCATTAGTAGTTTCAAACTTTACAATTTATACTTCATGGAAAATTTTCAACTAATTCATTAGTCCACATTAATTCCATAAATTCTTAATTTAAGTATAATAACTTCAACTTCTTAGCTTGCCAAAACCATTAATCTCATCGAATTTTGTTGTCTCCTTTTTAATTCTATAAATAAAAATCAACACAAGGTATCCAATAATTTTCTTCATCTATCTCAAACTCGATTATCTCTCCTTCTACAACACTTGGCTACAATAGAGATCTCTTACTTTGTATCTAGTCATCTTCATTATCTCACCGAACTATAATATCTTCTTTTCTTTATTTTACCTCCACTTTCCTAACAAAATCTTTATATGCTCAAATTACTCCTTTGACTTAATTACGTTTCTAGCTTCTTCACGCTCTTTATTCCATCTTCTAATCCATTTAAAAAAAATCAAACTATTACGAAACCATCCAATATCTCATCTCTACACTTCTCCTTTAATTTACCATTACTAACAATCCTCGAATAAAGTACTTTTCATTCACATTACACGATCTACATCATTTTTCAAAAGATACCTTTTACTCCTATCTATGATTGCTATTTCTTATCATACACTTAATAAAAATCGATTCTCGTCTCCTTAATGCTTCTCGATAGCTTCTTGGTTTGTTTAAGATATTCCCTTCACTTTACATTATACAACCTTATGGCTTCAAACATTTAGTAGCCCTTACTCTTTCTAGCTATCTTCTTCATTAATATTTTCTCCCAATCACTTCCTTTTCTTGTACACCCCTTACTTCATTGAATCTTAAATTACTAACTTTTCTCTTGCAACCTCTCCTTTTAAACCAATACTGACAATTGTCAAGTCCTTACTATTAACCATGGTGAAGCTTAAAACTAATTGACTCTATCTCAATTATTCCATCAATTACTGACACCACAATCCATTAGGAGCATTCTATACCTATTTCTCTTTCATTATAGTTATTATGACACTCTTACATCTCACTAAAATCTTGATTTCCAATAGTACACCGTCTTAAAATTTCTTATGTTACGTAAATACGTCATACTTTCACTAGTCATCAACTTTTCTAATACCTTAACTACAATCAAGATAAATCATCCACAATTCTTTAACTCTTCAAATATTTTAAGTATCTTAACTTATCATCAAATCATTAAACACCCAAGAAATTTTCCTAATAAGATCAAAACTATAAGCTCTTTCAACTAAACACCAACCATTTAATTACTCATTATTAATTCTAAACTCGAGCTTTCTTGGTTTTAAAAATAAACTCACCATCTCTTTACATTGCACTTTGCTTAACCTTAATATTAAATCATAATTCACTTTCCCTTTCTCCCTTATATATTCACATAATAGCTCTATTCTCCAAACAATTTCTGTTCGAAAATTTATAGGCGGTTCTCGACTAATACCCTTTACTTCTAATTCACCAAATGAAACACTCTAATGGAGTCCACAAAAACATTAACTAAGAAAATCATACCTTCTTTTTCATTCTCTTAAAATCCCAAGATACCACACAACTTTGCTTACAATTTACTTAATACTGTCATTCCTTATTCAATTAATTTTTTTCTTGCTTCATAACTATCATTTCATACCGAATATCCTCTCATGCATTAACCATCTATCCAACACTTCTATGATTCAATACTACTTGTTGTGCGAAAATATACCTAATTAAATAGGTGAATAATCGTACTTTGTTTTACTTGCAAGTGCACAAGGTCAATAGTGTAGCATAGTATGCGAATGCAAGATCATCTCCACAGGGATTGGTAAAGTTCGATTTAGAATTATATTTGCAATGTAAAAAGGATAGAAATAATAAACTGAAGGGTGATTCGATAATAATAAAGACATAGGGCTTTGATATCCATCACTAGTCATACATTCCCGATTTTGTATAAGGTATCAGTGCTCTAGCATTATTATGTGTACCTACTGGTTGCCAACCTAAGGGCATGGTATCTACTCCTTAAGCTATTGATTTCCCTAAGCAATGAGTTAGGCATGGTATCTACTCTAACTCTTTTCTTCCTTAAGGGATTCAGCATGGTATCTGCTTGAGTTGTTCCTTAAGAAAACATAGGTACTGTGGAAATCGACAACCACATGAGACCTAGGGCATGGTATCTACTCCCGGTTTCCTATGTTGATTAACCCGGGTATCCGGATAAGATGGTCCCTTGTTACTAATGTTAGACCCAGGACTCGGTCATCCAAATTGATCTAACTAACCTATCCATACCACATGCATACGTTGGCCTTACACATACATATGAGGAATTTAAATAAGCACAGGTGTTAATCAAGTTAAGTAACATAAAAAGCTATGCAAAGATCTAATCAATGAATAAAAATATGGGAATGCATAACTAGGGCTTCAATCGAGCCCTATAAGAGAGTTAGTTACACATACTAACTGAAGTAAACATAATTAAACTAAACATAAAGGAGAAGAATAAACCCGAGAGAAGAGGCGTCAATTCTCTCCCAAGCTCTCCACTCCAAGTAAAAGAAAAGAGAAAAGTGTTTACTATCTAAGGTGTCTTTTTGTGTGTGAGTTACAAGTGTATTTATAGGTCTTTGAGAAGTCCTAATAGACCCATGAGTCCTAAATTTTCCTAAAACGAAAATCTTGTATTTTCCAAAATAAGGTTCTGCAGTTTACTGTTCACGCCCGTATATGTGCGCTCGATCGCATGTGTCCTTGCGCTCGATCGCAATGTGCGCTCGATCGCATGTTTCCTTGCGCTCGATCGCAATATGCGCTCGATCCTACAGGTGTGCGCATGATCGTATGTGCGCTCGATCGCACTTTGTCCAGAAAGTGCTCCAAGGCTTCTAGATTTCTTCCTTAAAGTGCCAAAACTGCTTCTTTTTCTCCAAGACCCTATAAAAACATGTAAAACACACAAATGGAGTAAAAGATACCAAATTAGCGTAATAAAGGATCTAACAAGTGTAAATAAGGGGGCTTAAATATGTATATTTAAGCGTCTATCACTACTTCCCAACTCTTGAACTTCCCAAATATTTCTAATTGATAACACAATCCAGACCTTCAATCATCCAATCTAATTCTTCATCGACTACCCCTTCACTATACTCATTTCTCAAATACACATATATTACTAGCCCATTACGCAAGCCTTTTATCTAAAAGAAGTTGACAATTTCTTATACTAATTATTCCTTAGGTCAACAGCACACAATATTCGTACAATCCTAAAAAAAATACCCAATCATAATTTAACATTACATGGTAGAAATCCTTCATGACAAAATCTTTAAATTCTTTGTCTAGCAATTTACCAATAATCTACCAAAGCTCAAGCAATCTAAATTAAACTTTCAAAATAACAAGACTATTCAAAAGAGAAAAACCTTCTCAAGTATTACGTCCTAATAACCCTTCTCAAACCTCTCCACACTTCTAATATACTCACAATCCAACCTTTAAAGAAATTTAGTTCAATACCTAATCAACTACCTTTTTCCTCGTATTCAACATCTAAGTATACACACACAAGTCTACTACTTAGGACTTTTTTCTACTTTGAGTCTACTTTTTACAAAAACTATTTTTTAGACCAATACCACACAATAATTACACAATCATTAATCATCAGCACTTTAACACAACAACATGAAGAATAATCGTCAAAAGAGAAGTTCCTATATAACTCAGTTTAGTTCACTAGTGCAATACAATTAATTCAACTCATGTCATTAAGGAAAATCAATCTTAATAATAAATTCCCATCCTTTTTCAACTAGTATATCATCAATAAATTGTCAACAGTTGCATTATCACAGTAAAACTTTCAAATAATTAACTCTTTAAATGTCATTTTCTCATCTTTCGCGTTTCAACATAATCATCAAACCACCAACCACACATTAATGCTTTTACTCATATAAACAACACTTCAATCAAATACTTCATCACATTAAACAATTTTACCAACATCATATTAAAGCAATCATACCAACAATTTCCATAAAAAGATATCAATAGATCAATTTACAAACATCACAAGTCACTTCAACCAACATCAATTTCACACAACAATCACACACAAGTTGGCTCAACTTAAATCTCAAGACATATTATCCCCACTTAAACCATCGCTGGTTATCAATCCTAAACAACATTCTCTCTAACTCTACACAACTGACTTAATATAACCACTCCATGCAACATGCATTATGCAACTATAGTCTACAGAAACTTACACCTAAAGCTTTGATACCAAAAATATAACGACCTATTCCCGAGTAGGCCCTACCCGAGGAGGTATCATCACTTTTCAGCTCCGAGCACACTGACTTATATGCGAATATACATAATTCAAAAAGAATACAAACATTTATTCAAAAGATCACAAGTTTAAATAATCACGATTCATAACTAAAGACTCTTTACAATACATCAAATTTTCACTTGACAAAAATAAAGGAAAACCTCTCCCAATACATGTTCTTTTACGTCAATTAAACCCAATCCCAAATTAAATCTCCTATCAAACACTCTCAAAGATGAGGATACCGCTGTCGAAGGCCCTAAATTAGAACTTCTTTCACCTTGACCAACAAACCTCCAGAATTTACCTGAAATACTAGTAAAAATAAAAGAATGAGCTAAAAATCTCAGTGAGACACACCGTACGACAAGTAATCTCATTGAAGGAAATTATTATTTTTATTACCATTAATTATTTCAATTTATTTAATTACTAAGTACACAAAACATATGGTTTGTAGGTTTCCTCAAAATATTTCTGTTTATTTCTCATATAATTATAAAACCATTAATATTAGGATTCACTAATTTTCTTCATTTAGTACTACAAACCACTCTTCATACATCCAAACAATATGAGACCAATAGAACAAGAGAAAAATTTTATCACAATACTTTTTATTTTCACAATAAAGATCATGCCCTTCTTCGAGCCAAGCACATCACATGCCCCTCATTGGCCAATCATAACACATGGCCCTCGTGGGCTAATCATAACAACCGCCCCTCATGGACCAATTCCATCACAACATCCTTTATCAATGATATATAATGCAAATGTGAATGTAATGAGATGCATAGTCATGCATATATTCATATCACTATCATGCCCCTCATTGGGCTAATCACATAACAACAGGGACGTCTCCTCATGTACTGGTACATCTAATCAACATATCATCATATCATAATGGATTCCCCTTCAGGGGTCTTGCACGTAAAATAATCAGTCGATACCCTTACACCCCTTGTAGGAAGGAACCTAATGCAATCTTACCACTCCCCCTTCTTATAATACACTAACCATATATATATACACATATATCGTGAGAATACATTCATCAATCAATCACATCACAATCTCATAACAACATAATCAGTCACTTTCTTTATAGTCACACGAATCATAATTTCTCTAACATGATTATATCAAATCAATTTCACAACCACTCCTCGTACATTCATAACTTCACACATTTTTGTATAATATTCATAACATTGTTCTTTACTATTTGTGCACTAAAATCTCTTATGCTCTCAACCCTTATAGTTATATTATTGTGACTCCTATGATCAATCATGTCATCATATTATTTTTATTTTTACCTTTATAAACTAATACACTTACTAAAAGTAAGGTGTACTCAACTCAACAAAAACTCCACAAAACTTCAAACTATTGCCTTCAACCTTTAATGTTATCCACCAATTGCACCTAGGAACGAAACAACATCTAAACCCTATCATTATCAATCACATTTGAATTACTAGAATTCCCAAGGCATTTACACACTTAAAAGATTATGTGTGCACTTTGCACAAGACAAAAAATAAAGAATTCGAGGCGTTAAGCCCCTTTTTAAATGATTTATTTTCATGAATACTAACAATTTTAAAGGTCTTTTAAATCTTAATTAAAATTTATACAAACATTAGAATCAATGTGGAAAGGTTCCACACTCAAAAACTTGAAGGAAAAGTCAAATTTTCAAAAATCAGCATTGTTCAGTCGACTGGGTACTTGATCCAGTCGACTGGAAAACCTCCAGAAGCTTCTGTCACTTTACCCAATCAAATGAGTACCTCAAATCAATCGATTAGTACCCCTGATATAGCCCCCAATAAACTAAAGAAATCCACCTGTCGATTGGTCACCCGTTTTTCAGCAAAAATTTATGAGAAAAAACTCAACTTTTCTCTCAAAATCACTTTGAATCCTTAAGAAACTCTCAAAATATTTTAAAATACAAGTCTTTACTAAAGTTTTAAGATAAAAATTCACAATACCCACACCAAAATCTCAAGTTAAAAGTTTCAAATCATTAAACCTAGCACAAACCCATTTTCTTGAAACCATAACATTCTCTCAAGCTTTTCTCAAGAAAATCTTCTAATTTAAACCTCAAAAACTTAAATCTCTGGTTTGGTAAACATGCTTGATGATTTAAAAGTAAGGAAAAAAATAATTTTACCTTGATTCTTACAACAATCCCCATCTTTTTCCTTATTTTCCTCTCATCCTTCTTTTCTTTCCTTTTCTTCTTCTTCTCTCTTCTCTTTCTCTCTTCTCTCTATCTTTTGGCTCTTCTAGAGCGATCTAGAAAAATGTTGGTCTCTCTCTCCTTTCCTCATACTATTTATAGAACAAACTTTCTCTTATTACATGTTAAGCCTCTAACTCTTCCTTTCTTTTAAAATTCTCACCAAAACTCTTAAAAAACAACTCTTACCTAACTTTCTTTATTAACTTTCAAAGAAAAATTATAATTCCCCCAAAAATTATGCTTAAAATAAAACATAATTTACTTAAACACACAAAAAAATTTCTCGAAGTGAAATTCCACAGATTAAAGTAGTCTAATTAAAATACCAGGTCTTGCAATGACTAAGTTAAAATTACAAAAGTTCTTTCTCCCTATTCAACCCTGCATTCAAGGAAAGCATTCAAAAGACTTGATGGTGGTAATGCTTGGCCTTGTATGAGGACATGGTGGTATCTCTCCATCAATGACACAAAAACATGATAAACATATTTAACCATATTATAAGATACTAATAGTTTTACATCCAAAAACAAACTTCTTATTCCTCGATAATATTAAAAGCTTTCGATCCTTCACTGATAAAAACCTTCGAAAAATCTACAATTAAACCTTGGACGTTGTCATATCTTTTATATTCTACATTAAGTAATTGAAAATTTTAATGAATAAATTAATTAAAAATCCAATCATGTATTAAAAGTACTTAATAACCTATTGATGGGCACCATGGTGGACCGAGTCTTAAGGATCCCCTGCAAGTTCCAAATGGGTCAATCACAAGGTCAAGAGCTAAGAATATCAAGGAAGCAATGCAAGGATGGGTGCAATCCACTTGGGCCGAGTTTGAAAATTTATCGAGCAAGACCCCAACATTCAAGATAGGCTTGAAAGAAGACGAACCAGCTTTAATCCATATGATACAAGCTACAGAGGAGGGCGGCATAGCCTAGTGGTTTTGTGTAGACTTTTTATTTCATTAAGTATAGGCATGTGGGCCTATTTTATATTTCTATGGTTATAGGCGTTTGGGCCTATTTAATTCATTAAGTAGACTTCTTTTATTAGCTATAGGCGTGTAGTTTAGGATGTTTTGGGCTTGAAAATGTCAGCCCATGACTTTAAATTAATGTAGGCCTTATTCGGCCCTAGGGTTTCATTGAAGAGTACAAAAACACTTGTAGCTATATTCTGAGGGTAAGTTGAACATGAATGAAGTTTTCTTCATAGAGAATTTTCAGTTTCTCTACTTGTTCTTGATTAAACTAAGAACTTATCAAAGGCAAATCCTTTGTGGCATTCTCACCGAATCTAGGTTCTTGAAACAAGATTTGAATGGGTCTAGATTATCTTGGCTTTCTTTAAACATGTAACCATCATGCTTGTAAAACTTACCAAATGCCATTTTATCACACGCCATATACACATCAAAAAAATCAGCATCATTGGCATTCATGTCTTTCACATATTCAAACCTAAGCATTTTAGCACTAATAGAAGTGAGAAGTACATACCTCCGTGATAAAGCATCAGCAACAATGTTCTCCTTACCTTGCTTGTAATGGATGACATAAGGAAAGATCTCGATGTATTCCATCCATCTAGCATGTCTCTTATTTAAATTACCTTGACCCTTAAGATACTTTAATGATTCATGATCGGTGAGGATCATAAACTTCTTAGACCAAAGGTAATGCTACCACGTCTTTAGAGTGCCAACAAGAGTATAAAGTTCTTTATCATCAGTGGGGTAATTCAGGACTACCTCACTTAGCTTCTCACTAAAGAAGGCTATGGGCCACCTATCTTGCATCAAAACGGATCTAATTCCTATTCTTGAGGCATGAAATTTAATCTCAAAAGTTTTGTTAAAGTTAAGTAATGCTAACACAGGTGTAGAACGTAACTTTTTTTAATAGTAGCAAATGCATTCGCTTGATCAATCCCTCAATGAAATCCAACATTTTTTTTAATTATTTCAGTGAGTGGTGCAGCAATGGTGCTAAAATCCTTAACAAAACTCCTATAAAAGCTAGCTAAACTATGAAAGCTTCTTACCTCAGTGATACCTTTAGGCGTTAGCCACTCCTTGATGGCCTTGACTTTCTCTTAATCCACCTCAATACCTTTTGTACTAACAATATAACCAAGAAAAACAACTTTTTCCATGCAAAAGGTACATTTTTTAAAATTAGCATACAACTTTTCACATCTCAACATATCGAACACACATCTCAAATGCTCAATATGTTCATCTAAGTTCTTACTGTACACTAGGATATCATCAAAGTACATGACTACAAATTTGCCTATGAACGCATGTAATACATGGTTCATTAATCTCATAAAAGTATTAGGCACATTTATAAGTCCAAATGGCATAACCAACCATTCATAAAGTCCATATTTAGTCTTGAAAGAAGTTTTCTATTCATCTCTCTCCTTCATTCTAATTTGATGGTAGCCACCTTTAAGATCTATTTTACTGAAAATACATGAGTCATGCAATTCATCAAGCATATCATCTAATCTAGGAATGGGATGACGATACTTTACCGTAATATTGTTGACCGCTCTACAATCAACGTACATCCTCCAAGTCTCATACTTCTTTGGCACTAGTAGCACTGGTACTGATAGGCTCATGCTCTCCCTCATATACCCCTTTCTCATTAAATCTTCAACTTACCTTTGAAGCTCATTTGTCTCCTCCAGATTACTCTTATAGGCTGGTCGATTTGGAATAATTGCTCCAGATACAAAATCAATTTGATACTCAATGCCTCTAATGGGTGGCAACTCACTCGGCATCTCCTCCATAAATACATCCTCGAACTCCTGCAACAAAGCAACAGCCAAATTAAGAAGAAATTGGTTAGTTTCATCAAGATTAAGATAAGATTCTTTGTAAACAAGAAAAATCATTGGCTGATCTGCTAAGAAGGCCCTCTTAACCTCACTTTCCTTTGCATAAAAACTCATCCTTGTCTTTCCTTTTCTCTCTGCAGGTTCTCTTTCTTTTTTTCTCTCCTGGCTCCACTCTCTTTTCTTTATTCTCAGCCATATCTCTATTTTCTTTTTCACCCTCTCTTTTTTCTTGAGGTTTCAGCCTCACCCTCATTTTTCTTTTCTCTCATTTTTCTTTCTTGTGTTTCAGCCTCACCCTTTCTTTTTTGCTCAATCTCACTTTTCAGCTTCAGTTAGTCCTCATAGACCTGTTTTGGGGTTAAAAAATCAAGCTTGATTTTTTTCCATCCTTTATAAAGCTGTAACTATTCCTAAACCCGTCATGAATCACCTACCTATCATACTGCCATGGTCTCCCCAACAAAATATGGCTAGCATGCATAGGAACTACATCACAAAGCACCTCGTCACTATACCTCCCAATGGTAAAAGCCACCAAAACCTGCTCATTGACCTTGACCTCCTGATAAGAGTCATAAAATATATTTTTACAGTACTTAATTGTTAGCATTTTATGGTTGATCTAGGTTTGAATTGCACTTTTATACCTTAACAACTCTAAAATGTCATTCTTGGATCATTGATCTATTTCAATGCATTTTCAGGTACTTTAAGTTCAAAAGAAATGGAAAGGCTATCATTACTTGAAGTACAATGACTCGATGAACACCAGAGTGAAGGTTCACAAGCACTTGGAAAGGAGTTTCACTAAATTGCCAGAATTGCCCGTACAGATCAATCATTTTTGCAAATTAAACTGTATTGATACAAGAAGAACCAGGAGATGAGCCATATATGCTTAGAAAGATCTAGAAGTCTATTTTCTGGAGAATTTTATGGTTCATAAAAATGATTTTTCTAGAGAAAGTTATGGCAGTTTTAGTAGACGAAGGTCAAGCTAGAAGATGCCTAGTGCGCTCGAGCACACCAGACTTGCGATCGATCGCAAGTGCGCATACGATATCCCACATCGGTCAGAAATACCTTGCAGCGCACCATAGTGCACTCAAGTGCACCAAGCTACGATCGAGTGCACTCGGGCAGTATCCCACATCGGATAAAAAACACATAGCACTCCAGGAGTTTCCCTATAAAAGCCCCACTCCACTTCAGCTTTGAGAAGCATCGGGGATCAGATCCAGAGGGCCTTTAGGAGGAACCCAGTGAACTTTTAGAGGGAAAACTGAGGAATTTTCAAAGCTTTGCTACCAAGGGGGAGATCATCGAGAGGCCGGAGGCAGCTCATGGAAGCATGAGCCCCATGGCCAACTAATCTCCGAGTAAGGCAAAGAGATGAATCCCTAGGTGTAGTTGTTCTTATTTTCCTTTATTGATTCAGTTGTAGTTTTGAATTATTATCATTAAATACTGTTATGATTTATTATTTAATCTATTTAGAAGATTTTTTCTTAGTCTGGTATTTGCATCTTTCTTCCCCATATAAGTCTAGTCATGCTCTTCTTATGTGATGTTGTTGAGGTGTGATTGAGTCCGGTAGATTTCTCTTATAGATTTGTCCATTACTGCAGTATTATCATTATGATATATTGTTGTTTCTTGATAATTTATAAGTTAGGTCATATGTGCTTGAAAGTAAAGAGTATTTCATAACAATTACATTAGAGTTTACTTGTGCTTAATTGAATATTTGCAGATTGCCTGTTTGGGATGTGAAACTTGCAATCGAGATAAAAATAATTGAATCAAGATTGGAATAAGGTAATGAACCTAGGGAGGATTCCCGGAACCTTGTTATATCTATCCATCATATTCTTCAATCTATGTACACAATTTGCTCACAACTCAGATTCTTCCATTTAATCTTTTATCGTTTGTGTTAAGGTTCACACCTTCTTTTGTATCTAACTTGTTTTCCTGTGGAATCGACACCCCAAAGCTGTGCTATAACTACCGCATTATACTTTGGATGTAATCAAATTCTGCCGTCGTTGTCGGGGAGACACGCTTAAGAACAAGGAAGTTTGTCAACTTTAAGATAAAACGGTAGAAGAATTGTAGATAATTTTTCTTTTCAGCAGTTTGTAAAGGCGGTAACTTCGTTCCTTCTTTTAGATTGATGCATTATTTATTTATTTCTTTCCTTCTTTCTTTCTTTCTTTTTTTTCCCTTCTTTCTTTTTATAATACTTTTATTATTTTGTGACCTTGCATGCTCAGATATAGAGATGCTTTGAGTAGATTTGCTTGTAGGCCTGTACTAGAGTCAAAATTAAACTTTTTAAACCCTTTATTTGATAATCCATCTAGTCTTGAGGAAATGGATGAACACGAAGATCAACCTACTAGGACCCTTGAGGATTACCTCCACCCTACACGCACAGCCACACCATCTTGCATCATGTTTCTAGCTAATAATCCCCAACTAGATCTTAAAATAGGGATGATACAGTTACTCCCTACATTTCATGTCATGGAAAATGAAAACCCATATGTGCACATTAGGGAGTTTGAGGAAGTAGTTGCGACTTTTCATAGTCAAGGTGCAACTGCTGACATTGTGAGACTTAAGTTCTTTCATTTCACTTTGAAGGATAGAGCTAAGAGTTGGCTATACTCACTGAGACCACGATCTATTGGGTCGTGGACTGAGATGACTCGGGTCTTCTTTAATAAATATTTTCCCCAACATAAGACCAATGCTTTAAAAAGATAAATCTCCACTTTTACACAAAATGACAGCGAGACTTTGTATCAGTCTTGGAAGAGATTTAAGGAGTTATTGAGTATGTGCCCTCACTATGGGTATGAGAGTTGGTGCTTGGTAAGCTATTTTTATGAGGGACTTACATATAGAGAGCGCCAATTTGTAGAGATGATGTGCAACGATGAATTTTTATAAAAGGATCCTGATGAGGCCATAGAGTACCTCAATGAGCTTGCTGAAAAAGCTCACACTTGGACTGGACCTAGTGCTACTAAAAGCACAAATAGGTCACGACCTATAGGGCACCCAAATGGTGGTGGAATTTACCATCTCAGGTAAGAGGATAACCTTAAGGCCAAGGTCGAGATGCTCACTAGGGAACTAGAGGCATTAAAGACTAAGAGCTTAAAGCCAACACATGTGGTTAATCATGCAAAATCTTTTGAACCGTGTTTTGTGTGTGGCGGGGTAGATCATCTCGCCCAAGAGTGTCCCACATTTGCTGAGATGAGAGGGATGTATAAGGAACAATGTAATGCCTTAAGCATGTACAAGAAGCCTTTGGCACCCTTCTCTGATACTTATAATCTGGGATGTCAAAATCACCCCAATTTCAGCTGGAAGTCTGAAAACCAGCAGGTTGCACAACCCCCTGCACCATATCTTGAACCATATCATGCACCTGTATCTTCTAGGAGTATTTTAGAAGACATTTTACATGCTTTTATTGAGGCACAGGGTAAGACTAATCAAAGACTTGAATTTTTAATTACACAGGCTGTTGAAGAAAATAAAGAGATAAAGAGTCAAATGTCCAAGTTAATGAGCTACTTGAGTGTGACTGAGCGAGGTAAGTTCCCTTCTTAAGCTCAGTCCACATCCCATGGTCAGCACTTGGCACAACAGAATTTGAAGGAGGTGAATGTCATTGAGACACTAAGTGGTAAGTTATTACACATCCCAACAATGAAAAAATCAGAGGATGTGGATGAAAGCCACCAAGCATACATGATTGACTCATTCATGGAAAAGGTCCAGCACCTTAATCCATTGGAGTCCACCCTCGCCCATGGCTTCACAAGAGCATATATTGAGCCAGAATTTATGGATGTTACTGATGACATCCTTGAGGCCTCTCCAAAGTATACAAGCACTGAATTTGGCAGTGAAGCAATGGCTGGTGCATTCAACCTATGTTTTTCTAGGAGGGAATAAGAGAGCTGAAGACGTAAAACTTAGCGCTCATGGGAGGCAACCCACCACATATCCTTTTATTTTTACTTTTTTCATATTTCTTTTCTTGTTTATTATTATTATTTTGTTGTTTTCCAGTTTTACTTTTGTATTTCTTTTTCAGGGACAAAGATACACATCGGTTCAATTGGTCATGCACAATTTTCAGCTCCACGCACCTTTGGTTAAAAAGAGAGTTTCCTTAATTTTTGCTTTTACATTGAGGACAATGCTTATCTTAAGTTGGGGGTGGAGGAAACACATTTCTTATTGCATACCATTGAACTGTTTGGTGTCATTTTCCCTTTTTGTTTGTTTTTAGCATGTTTGGTGTTAGCCTTAGAGTTTATTCACATGTCAATAATATGAGCTTAATTGAGATAGCATATAGCATTTAGAAGAAATTAAATCTTGCTTCAGTTTGAAAATAATTTAAGTATCAATCTTCATTTGGTTTGAGACTCTAGTTTGCGGTAAGATTGTATGATTAGTCTAAACATTTAGAGAAGTTTTATGTGTGATTACTTTGTGAATACTTTTGCTAGTCACCTATTTGAGCTTTTTCTTGAAAAGGAATTTGAGCCTTGTTTCTTTCAATAGCCCATTCACTCACCTTCATGAGCCTAAAAATATTTTATCCTTATCTTTCTTTTAAAAGAACTTAGTTATACACATTTGTTAAGAAGCACTTAAAAGGAGTAAGGATAGAAATATGAAAAAAAAAAATATATCACTACCATAACCCAAGTACATTAAAGGAGATAAGTTGGGGGTTGTGGAAAAGAAAAGAAAAAAATAATGAAAAAGGAGGTGAATGGTCTTATGCCAAAATACAAAAGAAAAGAAAAGGAGAAGTGAATTATGGCAAAGAAAGATGAAAAGAAAAGAAAAGTGGTAACTTATTGAGAGATATGCTGTTATAAAAAATATGGTTGAAAGAGTTGGGCGTTGAAGCAAGGTTATCAAGTGCTTAAAGTGGTTGTGTTTAAAACTAAGAGATTGAGTTCTTTTACTTGTGAATCCTTCCCATTTTTTCTTAACCTTTACCTTAGCCTAACGTTACAAGCTTATCAAAGACCTATTGATCCAATGTAGTGTGATTTTTCTACAATAATGGAGAGTGATTTGAAAAGTGAGCCTATAGAGCTTGTTTTTGTGATTGATGTCACGCAATTTATTATGTTCTTAGAGGCCAAGACTTGTATTCATGAATGTTATGCATAAAGTCATCCGGGTGTTCGGATTAATGGATTGTGGTAAGACGGATGATAAGAGTCAATAACGATTTTAAGATTGATGCTTGGATTACTTTTGGACTTAAATGATATTTAATGATCCTATGTACTGTATGTTGTGTGCAATTTTTGAGACAAGAGTGAATTGCTCATAGTTTAACACTAACATTTCTCTACTTTGTTTTTTACTCCTACCGTAGAATTCATCTCTTGTTTTCGCTTGAATTTCTAGGGACTAGCAATAAGCTAGTTGGGGGTTGTGATGAGAGTCATAAAATGCATCTTTATAGTACTTAATTGTTAGCATTTTAGGGTTGATCTAGGTTTGAATTGCACTTTTATACCTTAACAACTCTAAAGTGTCATTCTTGGATCATTGATCTATTTCAATGCATTTTCAGGTACTTTAAGTTCAAAAGAGATGGAAAGGCTATCATTGCTTGAAGCACAATAACTCGATGAACACCGGAGTGAAGGTTCACAAGCACTTGGAAAGGAGTTTCACTAAATTGTCAGAATTGCCAGTACAGATCAATCATTTTTGCAAATTAAACTATACTGATACAAGAAGAATCAGGAGATGAACCATATATTCTTAGAAAGATCCGAAAGTCTATTTTCTAGAGAATTTCACAGTTTGTAAAAATGATTTTTCTAGAGAAAGTTATGGCAGTTTTAGTAGACGAAGGTCAAGCTGGAAGATGCCTAGTGCGCTCGAGCACACCAGACTTGCAATCGATCGCAAGTGCACACATGACATCCCACATTGGTCAGAAATACCTTGTAGTGCACCATAGTGCACTCGAGTGCACCAAGCTGCGATCGAGCACACTCAGGTAGTATCCCACATCGGATAGAAAATACATAGCACTCCGGGAGTTTCCCTATAAAAGCCCCACTCCACTTCAGCTTTGAGAAGCATCGGGGATCAGATCCAGGGGGCCTTTAGGAGGAACCCAGTGAACTTTTGGAGGGCAAGCTGAGGAATCTTTGAAGCTTTGCTACCAAGGGGGAGATCATCGAGAGGCCGGAGGCAGCTCAAAGAAGCATGAGCCCCATGGCCAACTAATCTCCGAGCAATGCAAAGGGATGAATCCCTAGGTGTAGTTGTTCTTATTTTCCTTTATTGATTCAGTTGTAGTTTTGAATTATTATCATTAAACATTGTTATGATTTATTATTTAATCTATTTAGAAGATTTTTCCTTAGTCCGGTGTTTGCATCTTTCTTCCCAATATAAGTCTAGTCATGCTCTTCTTATGTGATGTTGTTGAGGTGTGATTGAGTCCGGTGGATTTCTCTTATAGATTTGTCCATTACTGCAGTATTATCATTATGATATATTGTTGTTTCTTGATAATTTATAAGTTAGGTCATATGTGCTTGAAAGTAAAGAGTATTTCATAACAGTTACATTAGAGTTTACTTGTGCTTAATTGAATATTTGTTGATTACCTGTTTGGGATGTGAAACTTGCAATCGAGATAAAAATAATTGAATCAAGATTGGAATAAGGCAATGAACCTAGTGAGGATTCCCGGAACCTTATTATATCTATCCATCATATTCTTCAATCTATCTACATAATTTGCTCACAACTCAAATTCTTCCATTTAATCTTTTATCGTTTGTGTTAAGGTTCACATCTTCTTTTGTAGTTAACTTGTTTCTCTGTGGATTCGACACCCCAAATCTGTGCTACAACTACCACGTTATACTTTGGGTGTAATCACCTCTCCACATTCATTCAACCACTGGAACTTATAAGGTCTAGGATGCTTCAGTAAAGGTAAGCTCAACTTCTCAACTAAGGTGGTACTAGCTACATTGGTGCAACTTCCCTTATCTGTAATCATACTACACACCTTGTTGTTTACATAGCATCTAGTATGAAATATATTCTCTTTCTGCTGCTCCGTATCATCTACCTTAATTTGTGTATTGAAAGCACGCCTGGCAACAAGAGACTCACCTTCTACGAGGTATTCCACTCCATCATCATCACTAGCATCGACCAACTCGGGCATCTCATTACCATCATCCTCACTCTTAGTCATCACCTCCCCGGTGTCATGCATAACCATCACCCGCTTGTTTGGACATTGAGACGCAATGTGCCCTAAATCCAAACATTTAATGTATCTGTTCCTTAAAGGTTGGAAATCTACCTTGGGTTTGTTCTTGCTAGTTCCCTCATTTTTTTCCCTTAGGTGGTTCAGCTTTCCCTTTTGCTACAACTCGATCATTTTTATCCCACTTTGGTTTCCAAGGAGTGCTAGAAACTAAAGTATACCTTGTTGCCTCCTTTCTTTTTAACTGCCTCTCTACCTTTATAGTAATGTTCACCATGTCTTTTACCTCCACATAATGCTGCAACTCAACTACATTGGCTTTGTCCCTATTCAAACCACTTAAAAATCTGGCCATTGTGGCCTCCCAATCCTCCTCTACATTAGCTCGAATCATAGCCACCTCCATCTCCTTATGGTAATCCTCTACACTCTTAGACCCTTGTGTAACGTTTTTTAAGTTTTGATAGAGGTCTCTATAGTAATGACTAGGTACAAATCTCGACCTCATGAGAGCTTTCAACTCACCCCATGTTTCTACAGGTCTCTCATGATTCCTCCTCCTATTGGTCACTAATTGATCCCACCAAATAATTGCATAATCAATGAACTCAATTACCACCAACTTCACCTTCTTCTTCTCTGAATAATTATGATAGTAAAAAATCAACTTTATTTTCTTGTCCCACTCTAAATAGACTTCAGGATCATTCCTACCTTGGAAAGATGGTATTTTCATTTTTTATGCTCCCAAGGTTCCTATCTACCCCATCTCGACCCTTTGGATTTCTTCTAGGTCCTCTTCCATGCCTACCTCGTCTAGGTCTACCCATTCCACCCATTCCAACTTCAGATGCTATGTCATCCTCATCCTCATCATCTTCTTCGTTCTCATACTCATTTGCAACACTAGGCTCATGTCTCCTCTTATCTTTCCCACCTTGCAGATTTCTAATCACTACCTCTTGCTGATCCATCCTATCCCTCACCTCCCCCAACACCAAATTAAACCTTTCAAACTATTGTTGCATGGCCTGCAACACAAATAATGAATTATCCACCTCCTCCTTAGGTGTTGAGTCACTGTTATGAGACATTTTTAATGCGCTGCAAAACAATAATGTTAATGATAAAACCTCACACACTCCCTTACATGTTTACGCACAAATTTTGTCACTCCACTCGTGTTTCACTCTTTTGGCCTTTTCTAATACTATTCTCACCCACTCTTTCTTTTTACCTAACCTGTTTTCCCTTTCAAGTTCTTTAAGAACTAGTTGAACTAAATAAAGACACAACCTTATATTATTCCAACCGATAATAGATTCAAGAAGCAAGAAAGGAAGAAAAAAAACTGACACAGATCTCAAGGAATTTGTTCGAGGAAAAGAACAATTAGGAAACAAGATACTTGATTACGCCCAAAACATAACGCGATATTGTAGTACAGCTTTGGGGTGTCGATTCCATAGGGAAACAAACCAATTACAAATGAAGATGTAAACCTCAACACAAACGATGAAAGTTAAAGTGACCTAAATTGTTGATTGTGTGAAAATTGTATAAATAATTGATGGATAATATAATAAAGAAACAACAAGGTTCTGAAAATCCTCCCTAGGTTCGTTGCCCTAACCCTAACTTGATTCAGTTGTTTTTATCTCGATTGTAAGTTTCACATCCCAAACAGGCAATCAGCAAATATTCAATTAAAGCGCATGTATAAACCCTAATGTAATTAATATAAATTATTCTTTACTTTCAAGCACACATGGCCTAACTTATAAATTATCAAAAGATGAAGATATATCTAAATGACAATACCGCAACAATGGATAAATCTATAAAAGAGATCTACTGGACTCAATCATACCCAAACAAATACACATAAGAAGAGCATGACAAGACTTATATGGAAAAGAAGCATGCAATCACCGGACTAATAAGAAATCTATTAATTAAATTAAAGAATAAAACACAACAATGTTTAATGAAAATAATACCAAACTACAATTGAATCAAATAAAGGAAAATAAGAACAACTACACCTAGGGATTCATCCCTTCGCCTTGTTTGGAGACTAACCGGCCATGGGGCTCATGCGTTCTCTAGTTGCCTCCGGCCTCTCAACGATTATCTCCCCCTTGGTAGCGAAAGCTTCAGCGATTCCTCTGCTTGCCCTCCAAAAGTACTTCAGATTCCTCTTAAGAGCCCTCTGGATTCACTTTATGATGATCTCAGATTCTCCGATGGCCTCAAAGCTGAAGTGAAGTGGGTCTTATTTAGGCAAATACCACGAGTGCAATGTGTTTCCAATCCGATGTGGGATTTAAGCCTTCACATGCCCTTCACGCTGAAATCCCGCACAGCCCACACAGCCTAACCTTTGTCTACTTAAACTGCCATAACTTTCTCCAGAAAAATCATTTTTATGAACCGTAAAATTCTCCAGAAAATAGACTTCTGGGTCTTTCTAAGCATATATAGCTCATCTCCTGGTTCTTCTTGTATCAATACAGTTTAATTTGCAAAGATGATTGATCTGTACGGGCAATTCTGGCAATTTAGTGAAACTCCTTTCTAGTGCGGGCAGCAGCTGTTGCTCTTTTAAGCCCTCCATCTTGTCCTTCCGGAAGCATTCCTTCACTTCAGTATGCCTCGAGTCTTTGTGCCTCAAGCAATGATAACTTTTTCTCCTCTTTTGAGCTTAAAGTACCTTAAAATGCACCGAAATAGATCAATGATCCAAGAATGATCCTTTAGAGTTGTTAACGTATAAAAGTGCAATTAAAACCTAGATCAACCCTAAAATGATAAAAATTAAGTACTGTTAAGATGCATTTTATGACTCTCATCACAACCCCCAACTAGCTTATTGCTAGTCCCTAGCAATTCAAGCAAAAACAAGAGATAAATTCTACGGTGGGAATCAAAGTAAATGAAAAGCAATATTAGTGTTAACCAAGATCAATTCATATTTTGTCTTAAAAATTGCAAATAACACACGGCACAAAGAATCATTAAATTTCACCCAAATCCAAAAGTAATCCAAACATCAATCTTAAAATTGTTATTGACTCTTAACATCCATCTCACCACAAACCATTAATCCGAACACCCGGATGATTTTATGCATAACATTCATGAATACAAGTCTTGGCCTATAAAAACATAATAAATTGCGTGACATCAATTACAAAAACAAGCTCCATAGGCTCACTTTTTAAATCACTCTCCACTATTGTAGAAAAATCACACTACGTTGGATTAAAAGGTCTTTAATAAGCTTGTAACGTTAGGCTAAGATAAAGTTTAAGGAAGAACGGGAAGGATTCACAAGTAAAAGAACTCAATCTCTTAGCTTTAAACACAATCACTTTAAGCACTTGATAACCTTTACTTCAACACCCAACTCTTCCAACCATTTTTCGAGCATTTCTTTCAACAAATCACCATTTTTTTTTTCTTTTCTTTCTTTCTTCTTTCTTTGCCATAATTCAAAATTTTTTTTTGCACATAACTATTCACCTTCTTTTTCATCATCATTTTTTTTTTAGTATTTCCACCCTTACTCATTTTAAGTGCTTCTCACAACATGTGTATAACTAAGTTCTTTTAAAACAAATGTAAGGATAAAATATTTTTAGGCTCATAAAGGTAAGTAAATGGTTTATCGAAAGAAACAAGGTTCAATTTTTCTTTTCAAGAAAAAGGCTCAAATAGGTGACTAGTGATAAATATAGCAATGGTAGGTTTGAAAGGCTCAAACGGTTCCCTAATATGAGTGTTGCTTATATAGCAAATCAAGGATGATCTTGTCATCAACAAAATCATATCTTAGTAGAGGATCATTATCAGGGAAACATATTCCTTGTCATAATAGACATGCAGTTGCAAGAACTAAACAATAGGTTTGATTCCTAAGAATGCATATAAATCCTTCAAGTTTGATGATATATGTCTTCTTGTAGATAAATATTATCCTATCGACTTTATTGACCAAGAAAAGATAAATCTGACATTTTAGTTATAAAATTTTATACTTGATGCACCAAAGCATCCAGTTTTAAAAAAGTTATCTACTATATTTGAGTTATGTCAAGCATTGGTGAAATTAGAAAAGTTAAAGGTTTACTATTTGATTGATAGATTGGTATGCCTTGTATTGACTCTTCTGGTCTCCATAGCTACCACAGAATGTGCATTTTCAATAATGAAAGAAGTTAAAACAAGGCTTCAGAACAAGATGGATGATGGGTTTCTAGCAAATAGCTTGCTTATCTACATTGAGAAAGAAATTGCTAAAAAGTTTAGTTCATATTCAATTATTAATGAATTCAAAACTTCGAAAGAGCATTGAGCATTACTTTAGATGAAGATGTTAATTGCTCTTTTTGTAGTGTTTTAGGTCTTATTGTCTATAAATATATTGTAAAAATTGGATATCTATGACTTTATTTTGACTTGGTTAATTCTAATATTTATTTTAGACTTGAGAATTATACTTTTGTTATATATAATTAAAAGGTAAATATATGTAAATTTATTCTTAAGTTCGGCCCCATAAAAATTCTTGTCAAGATCCGCCATTGGTGCCAAGGCTGCAAATATAAAGAAACAATAAGTCAAAATTGCCAATAAAATTTGTTTAAACATACGAAAAAGATAAACTAAATTAATCAATGATTTTTTTTATTATAAAAAACTAAATTCAACTGTTTATCAAATAACAAACTAAATTCAATTCAATCAAATTAACTGATTAGATCCTTCCTTGCTTATTCAGTGTGGAAAATGAACTAATCAATGCAACAAAAAATAGTACTAAAATAATCATTGAATTTTTACAATGACTTGCACATGAAATTTTTTTTAGCAATCCTCAACAAAATAGATTAGCAACGGTTAAACTTGTAAATAATGATCTAAATTTGCTTTTGATCCAAATTATACTACACTTCACATAAGGCACACACAAGCCGAAATCACAATCCCCAGTCCAATAATCACCGAAAAGAATATTTTTACTTTCGGACAACTTAAGAGTTTTAGGTTCAAATCTAAACAAAGTCCCTAACATGATTAATATTCATATGATTCAAAACTCATTGCTTCACCGAAAATTATCTAAGCAGAAAATGGATATAGGTTTATGGTTTTACCCACGACTCCGAGTCTGTCTGATTATGACTTGTTACTGGCTAAGCTCGGTGGCACAAGGATGCAAGTGGTTTCATGTTGAAGCAGGTTGCTGCAGCTCACGGTGGATGACGATGACGTGGCGTGGACAAGGGGCGACGATAAGGCTATGATAGTGGAGATTATGGCGTTTGGATGGTGCACGCGGAAGCTTACGAATATTTATAGTGGTAAGAGAGAGCGAAAGCTCTCTTGTTTTGGTATTCAACGTCCGGTGGAGGTGCGGCGTGGTGGTCTTATTCGGGTTAGAGAGATTGAAAAATTGTAAATGGGAAAAGAGATGAAGGAATGAGGACAAAGAGAGGTAGAAAGAGAGAGAGATCGTGAAAAAGATTGGGGTGGGGTTGCACCGCGATCTGAAGAGAAGGAATTAAGCTCATGGAAATGAGATTTAAATATCCCTGAGGTTTCAGATGGGTTGGGGCTTAGGGTAAATAGGTCAAGCCTAATTCGGATGGTATATATTTCGGTTTGGATACTCATTTCTTGTAAAACCTTTGATTCGAATTCGAATCGATATCCGAATTTCTTTAAAATACCAATCCGAACCAGATCCAAAAAACTTTGGGTATCCTATTTTTCGGCTCGAATTGGTTCGGATGCCTGGATCGAATCGGATATCGGTTTTTGTTTGCATAACCCTAAATATAGCGATTGATTAATAATCTATAAAATAAAATGAATCAAGAGATTAAAGTCAATTAATCCATGTCTAAAACCCAAAACCTCTATTTTACTTGAAAAATATGAACGACATGATTCTTCATATAAACATATTGATTATATTTATATTTACTCCATATAAGTTTATAGTAACTAGTTTCAATTTTTCATTTACATTACACTAGTTGTGTACTCATGCCATTTACGAGTTTAATTATTAAATTTATTTGTTTTAAAAACCTAATGTTAAAATTTGAAATATTTTAAAAGATAATTTCAATAGTAAACATAAATAATTTAATTTGTTTTGTTTATATTATTTAAGCCATAAGTAAATATTCATTTACATATGTATATAGTTGAAATTTTTATTTTTTTTATTAGTTTATCATATAATTTTTTAAATCTCTTGCTCTTGCTCTTTATATGCATTGATATTTCTATACCTTAATTTTATATTAACGTGATTAATTTCATTTGACATATGTAAATATGCATTCTTAAGTAGTTAAAAGATACTAAAAATCGTTTCAATTGAATATATATATATATATATATATATATATATATATATATATATATATTCAATTGAAATATTCATAATTTTATTTTTTTATGATTTTTTTAAATCAAGATTAACTTGATTAAATTCTTTATATTAGGTTTTATGATTTTTGGTCTTTATAGGGATTATGATTTGAGGTTTATATCCCAAATTTTTATAAAACCAAAACTGTATTGTTTTGATGGATTAAAAAAAATATAAGACGCATGTCAAAATAATAAGTCTCATAAAAAAAATCTTATAAAATAGTTATATCAATAGGTTTAATCTAATTTACAATTTAACCATCAAATTGAATAGATTCTTTTATATTGAAATTTTACTAAAAAAATTACATTTATTTTAATTTATTATGTTTTATTATTTTAAGCTTATAAAGTTTATGAATTGGGCTTTATATCTCAATTAATTATAAAAGCAATACTAATTTTATTGAACTTTATTATTATTAGCTTTTAAAGGGTTTATTGTTGGGATTTATTTCTTAATTAATTATAAAATCAAAATTATGTAGTTTCACATTTATAATTAAAAAATTTGGACACATAACATCATCTAAATGCTTCTAAAAAATCTTTCTAAGTAGTTTTATTTATCGATATGGATTTTACAAGTGTTTTATACGTATTTATATAATAAAAAAATATAATATAAGCATTCTCAAGAGTAAGAGACTCAAAATGTTCTCATTTCATAATTTTTTCAAAAAATTACATTTTTGCCTTCTCAATCTTCTTGTCCCGTATTTACTCTACGAATTGGTTACCTTATCACAACCTAAACTTTGAGTTTAATATATTATGTTACTAACAAAGAGAAAAAAAAAAATTAAGAACAAAATTTCTCTACATTTATTATTGCCAACATTAACTTAATTAGTAATTACATTGAAATTTAAAAAATAAAATTAAGCTAATTTAACGGGTCAACCTGAATTCAAATGAGTGCTAAAATGACAACATCAAAAATTTAAAAAAAAATTGATACATCCCAATAGGTCAACTTGAAATTCACTTGAAACCTCAGATAAACCGAACCGAGATGATATGCAATCCGAACGATCTGAGATGATCCGTAACCCGAATGATCAAATACGCGAACAAACCGAAACCCTGAAAAAGCTCAAGCTTGAAACAACCTAAACTCAAAATAATCTGTAACCCAAATAATTTGAACACAAAACAATCCGAACTTGACTTAAACAACTCGATTGCCCCTCTACAATTACGGTTGATATAAAATATCTTGCCAACTATTTTCTCGTATGCTTGATGATGTTTTTGAGCGCATATTTTCCTTCAGAAAATATATGTTGAATTACCATGAACAGGGAGAACGGTAAAAATATCCTATAATGATTGGTAATTACAAAATAGAAATAATATCGGTTAGTGATACATAAGTTATTAAAAATAAATTTATTTGTAATAACAACTGGTAATACTGAGAAGAAGCATTAAAGAAAAATCTAGCATATAGCACAAAAGGATAACATAAAAAGCACACGGAAAGCAGAAGTCCGCCAAAACCAGATTTCAAAAACATTCGAATCACTTTCAACGAAGCATGGAAAACGCATGAAAAAAATAGAAAACAAATTATACCACTAAATTATTTATAAAAAAAACAAAACAATTGGCCACATTTCAAAGTGAATTAAAAAATTCAGCTGATGTGGCGCATTTATATGCAATCTATAAATACCTGAACTGACCAACATCTCACCCAAAAGAGACCCGCACTCAATAAATAAATAAATAACCAAAAAGGAAAAAGAAAGCAACCGAAAATAGCTTTTATCATTCTTCTCTTTTACTACCTGGCCGTTTCTATCGCCACTTGCCTTATCGGTTTTTCAATTTATCGCTTGAATTCGAAATTGAACTCTGCTAGGGATTTTGAAGAAGAGAAGGTTAAGGATAACGAAATGACGGCGACCATGGAGAGCTTGATCGGGCTTGTGAGTCGTATACAGAGAGCCTGTACGGTGCTCGGTGACTATGGTGGCGGTGGTTCTGCTGATAGTGCTTTGCCTACTCTCTGGGAGGCTCTTCCCTCTGTTTCTGTTGTTGGTGGCCAGGTCCTATCTCACGCTCTTTATATCTATATGTGTATGTATATGTTTGCTCTGGTGTTTGTTACGTGTGGGTTTTTTAGTGTGTTTTGAGAGAAATGTGTTCCTTTCCCGTGGCTTGGTTCTCAATGCGTTTATCTGTATCTCTATGTTTATGCATTTGTATATGTAACCATATGCATTCTCTGTTAGATTGACTGATTTGGTTTATTTGAAGTAAATCTAGTTGTGTTCTGACATTGCTCTCTCTCCATCCATATGTATGTGGATATGAGGAGGTTTGATTTGTAGTGTGTTTGGATGTGAATGTAGAGTTCTGGAAAATCATCGGTGTTGGAGAGTATTGTAGGCCGTGATTTTCTTCCAAGAGGATCGGGTAAGGATTTACCGATTTTCTGCTTCTGTGCTGATTTTAATTTTGAATTCTGGTTGTTTGCTGGGAAAGTGACTGTCGAGTCTATGTTTGCTTTATTTTTTTTTCTCCCCTCTTTCTTCTTTTACCTTAATGATATACTAGTTGTGTAGCCGTGCTTTGCACGGGAACTATTTTGAAATATTATTTACATTTATATATATAGGAAGAATATTATATTTATTATAGTTATTTGTGTTATGATGAAACTAATAAAAATTGAAACAAAATATAAAGAAATTGCTGACTTTTTCTAAAGTTTTTACCACTCGTATAATGGGTTCGAAAACCATAACCATTTATTCTTTCAGCAGCATAATCATCTTTATGTTATTTTTTTTTTTAACGTTTTATGAAGATGGTTTTATATAATTCATATATCCTGTGCATAGCATGGATCCACATAACAAAATAATTTCCTTGTGATGATATTTAACTTTTATAAAAATGATGCCACTTTAGTATAACAAAAAAATAATAAAAAAATGCGACGTGCAGAGAAAGACAAATAAATATAACTGCGATGGTTAAGTAATTGAAAATTTTATTTACTTCCACTTTCACATATTCAATCTGTTGGAAGTTGAGTTTGTCGATTATGTACTGTTAAACTCGATTGTACTCTTTATTTGGGATCTTTGCAGGATTTATAGGTTGGGCTTTTACGTGGTACCTTGCATAAATATGAACATGAAGACGAATCCATTTTTTTTTTTAAAAATGCCACATGCCAGAAGGATAAAGCCCACCATTGCCTTAAGCCTTCTTAATAAATTACTTCACCTGATTCGCTAGCATGCACGCCAAGTAAATAAAAAAATTATCTAATTTTGTTTTGAATTTTTTTTTTTGGGGTTATTGATCAGTAAAATGATTATATAATTTGATAACTAAAGTAATTTAAACGGTAGTTTAGAATGTCCATAATTAAATAGAGTAATGTTTCAATTTTTTTTTCCATTCACTTGCCTTTGTGTATTTGTTTTTCAACCACAACAAATTTAATTTTTCCCACTTTAACCAAAAACTTAATTTAATTATATTTCATATGCGGGTTTTTTCCGTTATCTTAATGAGAATATAATTATTGTTTAGGGGTGGACACAGTAGAGATGTTCTGACTCTATAATAACATAGATAAATACTCTCTTTATTCTACAATGATTGTCATCTTCATTATTTATTCAATTAAATAATTTTTTTAATGTTAAATTATTGAACTAGTTAATATTTTGCTTTTATACATAAATAGTTTAGAAGCTTTTAAAAATTATTTTTCTATATTTTTAAAATGATAAAATATATATAAAATAGTTATAATCAAAATTGCTTTACAAAGTAATAGGACAATGGTTTTGAAACAAGAGAGTAGCTTTTTTTTTTGTTATTCGGGGGAAAAAGGAAACTTAAAGTGAACAAAGTTTTTCTTTACCTTACGGAAACTAAAACTGATTTTCCTATATTCTCTATTGAAACAAAAGGAAATAAGAGAACAAGTTCGTAGACTATGTAGTTTATGAAAATTTTGGTTCCTGATAAATGAAAATTGAACTGAACTAGCCATCGAATGGCTTAATTTAGTTGAATTTTGTTTCATTAAGGAACAAGTACGGTAAATAAAAGGCTTAAAATTCCTTTTATGGTCATTTTAGTGGTCTATTTGGCAAGCAAGCGAGCAAAGGTTTATGATGTTTGATTTTTTATGATTTTGGTTGGGACTTTCAGGGATTGTGACAAGAAGGCCTTTAGTGCTGCAGCTTCACAAGACAGAGCAGGGGCTACAGGAGTATGGAGAGTTTCTTCACTTACCAAAGAGAAGATTCACAGACTTCTGTATGTCAATTTTGATGCATATGTTGCAGTTTGGTTACAGTTTTCAATATTTATATTTCTCTGTGTTTACATATATATTTGGTTATCAGTTATACTGTTTGATGTTTTCTTTTATGAAATGAAATCAGTGTTTAACGCTTTAAATGTTACCTCATAGTGACAATCAACTGTCTTTATTTCTTATTCATTTGGCTTAAAGTTGAGTCGATTAAGACCTCAAAATCCTAAAGGTCAAGGAACTGAGTATTTTTTTCACTGCCGCTGCTAGTATGGCTACAATTATCAGTGCAACTGCTGCTATCAACTTTTCTTCGCTACTATTAGGAGTTATAACCATAAAAACACACTGTTTCTGCCAGTGTTAACACATTCATTTTCAAATGCAAAAATTAGTTGGGATTTCTGGTTTTCGACTCTTATCTTGTCTTTTTATCATAATTTTTTTTACTTACTAGTGGAAATGTCTATGCCTATTTCTTGAAGAATTTCAACCTTTGTGTTACTTTGAAATTAGGTGAAATTAAAGTCTGTAAATCCTAAGCTTAATGATTTAATTGGGTAATATTGGCCTGACCAAATTTTAGTAGTACTTTTTGACTGATTTTTATTGCATATTCTTTGTTCTTTTGGCTTTCTCTTTGTATGTTTGTATAACTGTTCTTCTCTGTTGTGTTGCCTTCACATTTACCGACTTCTTTTATCACTCTCCTAGTACCTTTGTACTCCAACAGAAACCTGTGGTATCTCTTTCAAAGGCTTCCAGAGTATATTTTAAATACGTTTCTTGTCTAAGTTGAATTGTTGTTATTATTTGTTGATTAGCTACTAATCAAATTATGCAATGATTTCTCTTTCTTGCACACACAGAGGCACACACACTCTCACTTGTGCATGCTCACACTCATGCGCGGACACATCACACACACAAAATCCCCCTCCTCCTTCCAACAGCGGTGCACACACATTAGGTGTCATAGGGCTGTGTCTAAGACACAAATCAACCTACTGTGATAGCACTAAGTAACACTTAGTCTAAACCAATTCCAACAACACTATGGACAGAAAACTATGAAAACTGTAATGTAGTCATACGTCAATACACAAATTTATAGGAATTTCTCTCAATCTCTGTTAATCAATAACAAAGAAAATACAAGCCTAGGACTTTTGAGTATAGTCATATAAAACTGATCCTGCAACATGCTTATATTTTCCTATATAAGGCTGCAGCATAAATGCAGTTAGACAGCCCTCAACTGCTAGTGATGTGGTATAGTTGCCCATAGCTTCCTTGAACCACCTCCAGCAATTCCTGCAAGCTACATCCATCATCGAGATACATAACAGCCTCTACCTGGAACAGGACACAACAAACTGCTGTAATGCGAACTCATTCCTGAAATTGAGCCACCCATGGTAACTGCTTGTAACTGTCGGTGTGCTGGCACTCTATGAACACCTGTCCATAAGCTACGTTGCTCCTAAAACAAGACCAACTCCCACAAACAACTCTTTCACTGTAGCCAGAGCCTACTGCACTCCAGAACAACAGTCAACCTATCTGTCATCGACTTGGATGACTTTGACATGATTTCTTAGCACAGGCAAGGATACCTGTGACACCTCATTTTGGTGCTTTGCTATGGTTTGATTGACAAGTTTGGTGGTGCAGGCTTTATTCAGTTAGGTTGGCACTTGTTAGCCTTGTTGCAGTAGCGTGCAACCTCGCTGTAGGCTTGTAGTTGTGTGTAGCCTTGTCACAGTTGTGCGCAACCTTGATATAGCAGAGTGCAGCCTTGGCATAGCTGCCCGCACTCCAGAATTGCATGTATCATGTTCAAGTTCTTGGGCAGAATCCTTTGGATGGCATTGAGAGAGAGTACATGTGGATTTAGACTTTGAAAGTGTTATGGTTGGATTAAGCATGTCAAATAGACCTTAGAAGAGCCTAGTACGAGTCTGAGCGTGGCAGACCATTTTTGGGTGATTTGTGGGTTATAGCCATTGCATGCACAGCGGTGCAGCCAGGCATGCATGCTGGCTGGGTGTTAATGTGTTCAGTAGGCTCTGGTTATGGTGAGGAAGTTGGTCATGGGCGGTTGGCCTTGTTTTAGCAACAGTGTGGCTTATGGATAGGTACTTTGAACAGTGATTTACAGCACACGGGTAGTCACAAGCAGTTATCATGTGTGGCTCAATTCCGGGAATGAGGGCATTGTAGCAGTTTGATGTGTCCTGTTCTAGGCAGAAGCAGTTGTATGTCTAGATGACAGAAGTTGCTTGCAGGAATTGTTGGAATGGTTCCAGGAAGTTACAGGCAGTTATGCCACATCACCAAGTAGTTGGGGGTTGTCCAACTGCATCTCTGGTGTAGCCTCATATAGGAAAAGCTTGAAATTTGCAGGATATGTTTTAGATGATTCGTAGACAAAAGACCTAGGCTTGTTTTCCTTTGTTATTGGTTAATAAAAGTGAAAAGAAATTCCTGTAAATTTGTGGTTTGATTAGTTTACTATGCACAACAGAATTTAAACTATGGTTTTATCAGAAACTTGGTACGACTTAGTTCATAGTAGGATTCAGTAACGTGGCACGTTACCCACCAGGTACGCGGTATGTTGGGGGTAGATTTAAATGGTTTGTTATGTATAAAATTAGAATGTTAGATGTATTTTGAGTACAATTTAAATAGAGTTGTGTGTAATAATAGTGAAGAAAATAACATGAGTTTTGAAAAAATAGTAAAGTCAATAAACATAATTTTAGAAAACATAAATTTAAATAAAGTATGAGCATTTTCTTATTCCTTTATTGCGTCTAGAAATTTTTTTTTCTTCAATTTTTTTGCTAAACGTCTAGAGAAATTTGGATGCCCAATTTTAGGGATCCGGTATGCGAATGCACCATGACTCGGAACATAGGATCCTAATTGCAGTTCCTTGGATTTTGGTAACTATGATTTAGATTACAACATCATAACTCAATGCAAGTATAGGGAATCTATTTCCCAACCTCTATTACTCTCAACATTCATAAAGGATTTCTGTGTACACTCTGAATTTACGCCCCAACAGAAACTGCGCTTACACAATTCTGACTTCCCAGAATTTCACATGTCATACACGCATACATTCTGCCCCTGCACAATGCCTAAATTACACAATCTCTTTGTGTCTACATGACATGGGGTAGTGGCATAGAATGCCTCCTGTCCCTGCAGTTGACACCCCTACTGCATAGGTAGTTACCAAATTACCTCCCATAACCGCTCCACCTTTGCCTCTTTGCCACCTGTTCAAATAATCACTTTGTTTAAGCCTAGACAAGGAACTCAGAAACTTTTCTGGGGCCTGCCAGCACATTACAAACCCATGACTTGATGCCAGCTGTTGCTAACTGCAGCTGTGCTGGTGCACCCTTGTGCAGCCACATGTCCTATGCTAAAAACACTACTGGAGCCTAAGTGCATTGCCTGCATTTAGTCCTGCCTGATCCTAGGAGCCAATGTGAGTCCCCCAGCACACTGCTGCATGACCATGCCATGTGCAGACGTCTAACCAGACCTGACCAGTACCCACCCTGTCGGCTAGCTCACTGATGACCCATTTTTCCAACCAGAGATGTGGAACTCGTGCCATAATATCCTGGACATCCTATGACTTGCAAAACTCGAGCGCAGGTCTCCTTTCACAGAGCGCACACCTGTGCTCACCCTAAATTCCATTTGAAGATTTCTGCTGCAATGTCTGCGCATACTGTGCTCACTGTGCACCGCTGCGCCATTGCACACACATTGTAACCCAACCAAGTAAGGGTGTAACATCAGATCAGTTATTGGTGATTCAATTACGATTGTAAAGTAGCTTTTTTTTTTATGTTCTCTTGTATGCATACATTGTTTTCAACTTGGTCAAAGCGAACACTTACGAGTGATCTAATAATGCAGTACATACTCTATGTTTTTGCTTTTGGTGCACTAAAGTTAAAGTGACTGGGAGTAATTGGTTGTTTGACTGTCTTGATTTCTTATGCAGCTATGGTTCGAAAGGAAATTCAGGATGAAACTGATAGAGTGACTGGGAGGACAAAACAAATATCTTCTGTTCCTATACATCTCAGTATCTACTCCCCAAATGGTAACAGAATTTAGAATCGTTCCACTTAGGTTGCAAGCATTATTTATTTCCCTTAATGTTCTCTTGGTGCTCATTCATTTGTGTTTTCATTGACTCTCCAAATGGTAACAGAATTTAGAATTCGACTTAGGTTGCAAGCATTATTTATTTCCCTTAATGTTCTCTTGGTGCTCATTCATTTGTGCCAAATCTCACTGTATGATTGCAGTTTCATTGATATATATTAATGATTTACTGAATTTTATTTTCATTCTTTTTTATAATTATTCCTAAACGAATATGTTGGGTCTTAATTTCCCTCTAGTGATTAGTGTCCCAAATCTTGTGTTAAGTGATAATAGCCATCAGGTTTTGAAGTGTATTACAGATGCCATTAGCCTACAGTATGCTTTCTTTTAGGATAAAAAATGGTAAACCTGCATTTTGTCATAGTCACAGCCTAAATATATATTACTCATATATCTTGTTCTTGTTCCTTTTTACTCCTTTTTATGTGCTGTTGCTCATTTCATGGCCCCAGATGTATTTTTGCTTCAAAGAGTACATGTGTTTGGTGCCATCAGGTTTTGAAGTGTATTACAGATGCCATTAGCCTACAGTATGCTTTCTTTTAGGATAAAAGATGGTAAACCTGCATTTTGTCATAGTCACAGCCTAAATATATATTAGTTATATATCTTGTTCTTGTTCCGTTTTACTCCTTTTTATGTGCTGTTGCTCATTTCAAGGTCCCAGATGTATTTTTGCTTCAAAGAGTACGTGTTTGGTGCATTAACAGTAGTTTTGTTCTAATGATTTAAGTGTGTAGATAGTTACTAAATATATGATTTGTGCATCAGTCTCTCGGTACATTTGGTGTCATAGTATAACATAACATGGCTATTCTGCTTGGTTGTCGCTCATCTGTTGCTCAAACTCTGTAGAGTTTTTCAATTTCATTGATGTATAAATTATTCTTATTGTGATGTGATCATCCTTTGTATTATCTGACCTCCGTGTTTTATCTTTTGACAGTTGTCAACTTGACATTGATAGATTTGCCTGGTTTAACGAAGGTTGCTGTTGGTATGGCTTCATCTATTGTTGCCCCTCTTTTCTCACATTTAAGTGGATATGCTCTTTGTTATAAGTTTCCCTTTAATTTTTTTTTTCTAAATTTTAAATCAATTTTTTAACATTGACAGAGGGACAACCAGAGAGTATTGTTCAGGACATTGAAAACATGGTTCGTTCCTACATTGAGAAGGTAATGCAAAAACATCATTTTCTAACTGTTTATTTATCAAAGTTACTATTTAGTAGGCATTACTTTTATTACTGATGTCATACATTATTTTATAAGTTGGTCCATGGATTTGCAACAGAAAGCCCCAAACAGAGAAGTGTTATAACTCCTTTTTTTTTTTAAATTTATGAGCTTCTTTTCATAGAGTACTGGCAGATTCTTTTGTTGTGTACATCCTCACTCTCCAAATTGCCATGGTGTGAGTAACCCCGATGCTTGATAGACACTGGAAACCCATTTAGTATGCTCTGGATTTTTAGCTTCATGCCGCCAACCACTAATAATTTTGATTGCTACTTTTCTTGTGGTCCTGGTTTTGAAACTCGTGCTGATGATGTTTTGCTGCTAATAATTTCCTTTCTTTCATAAATTGAACTTGGTTTTGAATTGCAGCCAAATTGCCTCATTCTGGCCATAACTCCATCCAATCAAGATATAGCAACATCTGATGCTATCAAGATCTCTAGAGAAGTAGATCCCACAGGTATTACTTTCTGTCCAAATTTCTATATTGGCTAATTCAACAACATTATCCTTATGTATTTTTTTATTATAATTGTACAATTCTTTTTCATTAAAGTTTTTATGCTTCTTTCCCAGGTGAGAGGACATTTGGGGTGTTGACAAAGCTTGACTTGATGGATAAGGGGACAAATGCTCTAGATGTAAGTTCTGTGATTTCTTATGTGTTTTCATCAACAAATTCTTGAGAACTGAAATATTTAGTTAGGGTCTAGTTGATGATTCTTATATTATAAATGCATTTTACATATGCAATGCAAAAAGGGGTATATGTTCGGAATTTTAGTAGGGCATATTTATGCCTTAATTGCATGATATTAAACTCAACCCATCTTTGTAGTTAAACATAATATAGACATTAGGAAGTTACAGGACTATAGTCTGTATTCTGTACTCTATACTTTGTAGGTGATCCAAAACATATGGCATGTTTTCTCTAAACCAAAAAACATTCACGACAACAGTAGTTTCACTTACTGACTGAAATGCACAGAAGCTCCTATGCAACAACTTGAGACATCGTTATGACTATCCTGGCCCTGGCCATCTATCAAAATGAATCTACAGCTTAATTATTCCAACATAAAAATCATTGTTGGAAATTAGAATGTTGCGATTCCATAAAAGTTCCTTCTTTATGGATACTCTAAAGTAATTTGAAGCCTACTCAGCTTTTGAAAGTGTAAAATGAGTAGAAATTGTTTTAATGCTATTACTCTCTCTCTCTCTCTTCTTTCATTTCATCTGTGCTTTGACTGAAGGTTCTTGAAGGAAGAGCTTATCAGCTTCAACACCCATGGGTCGGAATTGTGAACCGCTCTCAAGCTGATATTAACAAAAATGTGGACATGATTGCTGCTCGGCGGAGGGAGCGCGAGTTCTTTGGCACTAGTCCTGATTATGGACACTTAGCCAACAGAATGGGCTCAGAATATCTTGCAAAGCTTCTCTCAAAGGTTTTGCTTGGCTTGCTTATTTGTGTTCCTGATCTGATTGTGCCTTTATGTTGTTTAATTTTATATAGAATTTCTTACTGGTTATTGTAATTCATACTATGTCAGCATTTGGAGTCTGTAATTAAAGCTCGATTACCAGGCATCACATCTTTGATGAAGAGAAGCATCGATGACCTTGAAGTGGAGTTGGACCACCTTGGTAGACCTGTTTCTGTTGATGCTGGGGTGAGGAGCTTATAGATCTGTTCCTTATTGATATTGTGATATTGATTGCATTATGCTATTCACTGATTTCAATTTGCTTATGTAATATGCATATCAGGCCCAGCTATATACTATCCTAGAGTTATGCCGTGCATTTGATCGGGTATTCGAGGAGCATTTGGATGGAGGGTACTGAATAAAACTCTACTTTTAATTTCTTCTCTTAATCTAGAAGAAAAAGGGGACAAAATTGTTGTTGGATGGAAGCAAAAATGTCTTCATCTTTTACTTTCAAGTTTGTCGCCCATCAAATAAAATGAAAATAAAATTGTAACTGATTTCATGCATGATTAAATGTGTGTATAAATTATAAAAGAAAGTGTCAGTTTAGTTCTTCTCATCTTTCCATTTTATGCCTAGCTTTTCCATTGTACCTCAGAATTCTTTTTTTTTACGATGACTGGTTTTTAAAGCAGGGCTCACAAATTCCCAATAGTTCCCATCATTAGCAGTGCATGTATTCATTGGGGGAGAACCCCTTTAGTCCTGACTGTACCCTCCACCCCATTTTTAAGGGAAGTGCATTTGGCCAAAGGCCATGGTGCATGATTATTTGTACTTGGTCGTTGATTACACTGTAGACTCAAGTTCTAATAGGCCCAATCATATCTGCTATCATCAATTACAAGGATATACGGTACTTTTAATGATAAGCTGTTTCTTTCTTGTTGATAACCATATGCTATATCTCAGGCGACCTGGTGGTGATCGGGTTTATGGAATTTTTGACAACCAACTCCCTTCTGCTTTGAGGAAGCTTCCATTTGATCGTCATCTATCAATCCAAAATATAAGGAAAGTGGTTTCAGAGGCAGATGGATACCAACCACATTTGATTGCACCCGAGCATGGGTATCGACGCCTCATTGAGGGTGCACTTAATTACTTTAGAGGTCCAGCTGAAGCTTCAGTAGATGCTGTAAGTGCCTTTTGCTGACCCTTTTGGTTTCCGTTTTCTTGTCAATTTGTGAGCATTACAAATACAATCAATGAGAAACCATGACCGAGAGTTTTGTTGTGCTCAAGTGCTTTTCATGTCTGGGGTCTCTATGAATGCATGACTACCATCCAAATAACATGGTAAACTAAAAAAAAGTAAGGGGTTTTGTCTTAATTTGAGGTTGATTGGAAACCTGTTAGATGTGAGCATTTTAGATTGGAAACCTATTAGATGGGAGCATTTTATTTTCTGTGACATTTTAAGAATGGAGTTGATATGAACGGAATGGATTATTAGAAGAAAAGGTGATTATATTCTCTTGGATTTTTAGAAATGATCTTATATAATGTTCTGTCAAGCTACTGAAAACATATAAATTTGTTTCAACTGCTATGGAGGATAATATTTATAGTTGGCTTTTCCATTTTAAACTTCGGTACCTGTAATTTGTTTTTGTTAATTGGTTATTTTGGATTGCAGGTTCACTTCATATTAAAGGAGCTTGTGAGAAAGTCAATTGGAGAAACTCAGGTTTGGACTCTGCAAACTTTTACTAGTTTGTCTGCAGCAATCATTCATAACACGGATGTAAATTGATGTACTCGAATTGGACAGGAGTTGAAGCGCTTTCCAACTCTTAAAGCTGAGATAGCAGCAGCTGCTAATGAAGCATTGGAAAGGTTCTGTGAAGACAGTAAGAAAACGACTTTGCGATTGGTGGACATGGAATCTTCATACCTTACTGTTGATTTCTTTCGGAAACTCCCCCAGGAAGTGGAGAAGGGTGGAAATTTGGCTGCCCCTAGTGCAGACCGATTTTCAGAAGGGCACTTCCGCAGGATTGGATCAAATGTTTCCTCCTATGTCATGATGGTGTCTGAGACACTCAGGAACTCCATTCCAAAGGCTGTGGTTCATTGTCAAGTGAGGGAGGCCAAGCGGTGTTTACTAGATCACTTCTATACACAAATAGGCAAAAAGGAGGTACTTGACAAATACTCCTTTCTCCTATCTTCTCTCTGTCTCTCTTTCTCAATGAATTTGATTGTTATCAGAATCCTATCTTAAAACAGAAAGTTTAATTGTAGTATGTTGTTTTATAGATATCAGGTTTAGTCTGACGAGTCTCTTATACTCTGTAATTTTTTCTTCCTCCCCCCCCCCCCCCCTCCAAAAAAATACATGTAATATTCCCTCACTATTCTTTTTTGATGAGGATATGGCATGATGGCTCACATAAAGATCCATTCTGATTTAAAATTTTATTTTATCAAGTCTCCGTTCAGAGAGAATACGGTCTAGACCTAGATTTTAGAAATGCTTCTTACTTGTTTATCACCTGGTTCACTGAGAGTATCAAAAATTAAGTTAGGTGGTTTGCTGATTAATTTTCTTGCTGTCTGGTATGTAGGGCAAGCAACTTGCACAGTTGCTTGACGAAGATCCTGCATTGATGGAAAGGAGGCAACAATGTGGCAAGAGGCTGGAGTTATACAAGTCTGCAAGAGATGAAATTGATTCTATCTCATGGACCAGATGAGAGATAAATCATAATTGCTTATTCGGCAATTCTGTATATGTGCAGCTTATCTGATCTATATCCCCTTGCGCCCGTAAAGTGAAATGTTAAGTTTATCTTTAATGAAATGTGTGTTTTCGTTAGGACTTTCAGGCTTGTCAATTGTACTCATGTTTGTGGACCAAGTAGTTTCCTTAAATCAATGCTTTAGGCATCGTTTTATTGACAGGGCTGATACGGGCACCTTCGCCCATGACAGCAGCCCGTCATATTTTTCAGCTCTTTTATTGGTAACTTTTTGAAAATTTATAAGTAACGCATAGGAAACCCATTGGTAACACAAGATGATTTTACAAAAACGGATCATTTTATGTTTACGTGGTGCACGGTTGAATGGATTGCACACTGAAACTTAGCTTTAATCCTTTTATCGAACAAGAGAAATAACACTTTAATATGTGAATATGCCAAGTAAATAACCTTCATAATAATACAGAACAAATGCGGAGCATATTCAAGGAATGCAATTCTTAATGACCAATCCTAAGAACAAAAAAGGATGGTCATAGGTCCACATCGAAAGTAGTTGAGTACCAGACAAATTTGTTACATTTTTCTGATCTCCATTGGGAATAAATATTTGATATAACAGTTATAATAACAAACAAATATTCAGTACAACGGTGAAAATGATGGCATACTTCCAACAGACTCTATTCACTTGATAGCTCTCAAGTCCAATTCACTAGTTAAAAATTGTCAAGAAATCTCCTGGTGTGAGAATAGGGTCCCTTTTTCCTATTCAATGTTTTCCCCCTACATAAATATGTTACCCATTCTCCAGAGCACCTTTTGAGAAAGGGAATCTTGATAAATTATGCATTCATTTCAACTTGAAAAGGCTCACCTCATCTCTTATTTGAGAACAGTTTCATCTTGGATAAAATAATAATAATAATAATAATCTAAATTTATGGTCGAGCCTATATTGCAAACATTGAACCGTGACAATAAACATAAAAGTAAATCTTAAGACCAATAAACATTCAATCTGTAGCTGTTTTAGAATCCCCCTTCTTATCGAGCTCTTCCAAAGCTGCCCACAATTTTGGATCCTCATAATCATTTATAAGAAAAGTAGGCTTTGCTTCCATCAGCAGATGTTCTGGATTTCTGGTAGTTAAACCAAGAACAGGCATCCCAGCTGCGACTCCAGCTTTTATCCCTGAAACAGAGTCCTAGCCACCAAAAATAAAACAAATATCAAAATTTCATGAAAAGGGCATGAATGTTCCAGTTTCTGATTAAAAAAGTGAAAAGGGCATGCATTTAAGCTAATTTTGGAAATGACACGGTCTAGGGATAAGAGTCATAAGACAGACCTCACATATGAATGTGTGATCCTTTGACACATTAAGTACTTCAAGAGCCTTCAAATAGGGATCCGGGTATGGCTTGGGACGCTCGCAATCGGTTCCTTGAATGACAGCATGAAAAAAATCTTTAAGACCAAGAACTGAGATCATGAGTTCAGCATTTTCTTTTGGAGCATTAGTAACAGCAGCCCGTTTTAACCCACGATCTTGAATCCATTTCGTCAATTTATACAGGCCATCTATAGGCTTCAATTGTTCTGACACCAATCTGTTTTGTCCATCCAAATTTTTTTAAAAATAGAACTTAAAGAATTAGGAAAACAAGAGAGCCAGAGAGGAGATAGATTTTACCTTCGAAACATGGCTTCCTTATCCTCCATGAACTTTATGCCCCTTGGCAAATCCTCAGGAAAGAGAAGCATGGCAATATCACTATTGTGCCTGCCAGCAATATTCTGGATAAAGAATTCCTCTGTAATTGGAACCCCACCATTAAAACCAATCTGTTAAAAACACCCCAGCATTCATTAATACAACCTCCCAAACAACCGTCCTCAGATTTGTCAAGTCACAATTTATTTTGGAAATAAAAGCTGGCCCAAAGCACTTGATCAAAGCTGTGATATATATGTGATCTTAATAAATAGTAAAACTATCTCTTAAGAGGAAATTCGTGTCTTTCTTTGAGGTTAAAGCTAAAAAATATATATAAAAAAACCTCTTGAAGCATTTCACGAAAGGCGTAATGGTGGAGCGGATCTGAATCACAGAGAGTCCCATCAACATCGAACAACACTGCTTCTAGAGGAGCAAGATGAGAAAGAGAACTTTTGCTGCATCCCCAAACAAAGGTCAAAGTATGGATAAAACAAATAAAGGCCCAAAATTACTCACCCTAAAGCAATAAACATAAAAGTAAAAATATATAATCAAAATATTTGATTATGAAGGTTCTGTTCACCAGTCTATGACTCTGTCAAAGCTTCCTCAGCCAGCCATATTAGAATGAAAAAAGAAAGCACTAATTATGATTAATAAACCAATATAATTCAAATGAGCCCGAACCGAAAACCATGAACTAAAATTGGGAGTTTGAATCAGGTGACAGATTAACTACCATAAGATTTAAGAAACATGATCTTGCTCAATACAATTCAAGCAAATGTCTCAGATAAATGGAAATTTAATAATAAAGGAGTAAACATAACAAACTTGTGGAAATTCCTGCAAGAATTGAACTTAATAATAGATTCTCGTAATAAAGGGGCAAAACTATGAATCATTGAGAGAAATGAAAGGATATGAACAGATAAAAAAATTAAACAATTCACAAATGATATGTTAAAAAATCCAGAGAGGAACTGAAAAATGGGCAACAAATAACTAAAATATGGTCAAGCTATATCAGAACGGAATAGAATCCGAAGAAAATTAAATTTCCTATATTGCTAATCAAATGTCGCATCGTAAAGCAAATAAAATCATACCATATTGCTATATTGTGCATCAATGTTGGTGTATTAAGTACAAGAAGCTGAAGAAATCAGAACAGCCCATATAAAATTTGATACCGATCGTGCAAAAAAAATAAATATATCATAGCATTAATAAAGCAAAAAAAAAATTGCATAAGTACCTCTCTACAGAATTATCACCAGATGAAGCTGTCATTTTGTAGGCCAAAAGTGTTATTTCCAAGAGATGGGTATTTGGCTGCAAATTGAAAAGAAGAAGAAGACGATGGTAACTGCTATATATTATGAAGAGAAATCCGAGAAGGGAATAAGCTAAGGGTCTGTTTGTTTCAAAAGAGTTTTGTTTCTTGTGAACCTATTTTAAATTCTTAAGAATAAGATTTTTTTTTTAGAATTAATTTTTTTATTGGGCGGATGTATTTAAATTTGAGATATCTAATATAAGTTTTATTTTTTTTAATGAAAAATAGTTTTAATTAACTAAAACATTTCAATAAATTAATTAAATAAAAAATGTGTCCGACGTAAAATTTACAACCTTAATCTTTAACTCTCTAAAATTCACTATTAAATTTGAATTAAATTTCTCTTCTTATAAAATCTTTATTGTTATACAATAATTATTGACCTAATTTGTTCTTCCACGAAGAGATTTCAAAATGTTTTTAAACAGTATTAATTAAATACATTTTAAAAATAAAATTTACTTAATACAATAAAATTGTGTTAAAAAACTAAAAGACAAGCAATACTTTGGAGTAAATTATTGTGGCATGGTAGTATTTTGTTTGGCCTCTTAGTTGAAGTCTTAAACTCATTGTATCTTTATTAAAGCAAACTAAAAGACAAGCAATACTTTGGAGTAAATTATTGTGGCATGGTAGTATTTTGTTTGGCCTCTTAGTTGAAGTCTTAAACTCATTGTATCTTTATTAAAGCAAATAGTCTTTTTTTTGGTTACAAATAATCTGTTTTTACTTATTGTTATTTATATCCGATTTGGTCAAACATCTTTGTTATCTCTCTATTCTCTAGTGTATTCACGGAAGCATTTTCTTTCTCTTTTGAATGTGTAGTGCATTATATTGTTCATAAATGATTAATTAGGAGATATTTACAATCTTAGTAAAAGACATAGCAATTATTTGGAGTAAATTTTTGTGGCATGGTAGTATTTTGTTTGGCCTCTTAGTTGAATTCTTAAACTCGTTGTATCTTTATTAAAGCAATTAGTCTTTTTTATGTTACAAATAATCTGTTTGTACTTATTGTTATTTATATCTGAGTTGGTCAAACATCTTTGTTATCTCTCTATTCTCTAGTGTATTCACGGAAGCATTTTCTTTTCTTTTTTAATTGTGTAGTGCATTATATTGTACCCTAGATGATCCGTTCATGGATTTTTGAGTGACACGCATGGTCTTGTTGCTTATGGATGAAGAATTGGATGTTGGTTGGATGAATTCGGTTTCAAAATTGATATCAAATTTATTCAATTGGACAACTTATTCATCATGTTCAAGGAGAGTCTTTGTTACCAAATAATACTTGAATTGTCCATATGCGGACAATTTAAGAGTGCATATTCCATATTGTAGTTAGTATCTTGTGTTTTTTCTTGTTTCCAAATTGGCATTATTTCCTCTTGTTCTCAGGGTACAAGCTTAGATTTGGTGTTCTATTCATTGAACTTGCATGGAATCTAAGTTTTGTACATGGAGAACTTAGGAGAGATATTGCCGAATTTCTTCCAAACAAAGTGTCACTTAATTTTTTTTATAAATAACAAAGTGTCACTTAAGTTATTAGATGCAATATGGATTATGCAGTCCTAAATAGGATACATCCACCCACCTATTAGTGAATGATTGAAGCCTTGAAGGAGTTAGTTTGGAAGCATTAACTTGCATGTATCAGGTTCTAATTTGTTTTTGTTATTCATGTTCTAATCTGTTGGTGGTAGCTGATGCTTAGCTGACTTATCTGTTTCTTACTCTCTTTTTTTTGGGGGAAATTAATTGATAGGTTTGAAGATTTTGATGAAAAAGGGTATCACTGCACTGGTTAAAGAATGAAGGAATCTTTTTTTTGTTTGTTTAGTTGATGTGTTTGGATTAATAGTACTCATTAGATAGTGGAATTTTAAATTTTTTTTTTTGGAGATTCAGCGTGATTTGTAGTTTCACAATGGGGGTTCTCATTCTTTTTTTATTTTTGGGTACATAAATGGGTTTTCATTCATAAAGAAGCCATTGCTGAGATCAATAAAGGTATACAATAGAGCACGCAGTTTTAATCTAAATTATGGTAAGTCAATCTGGTGGATCCTTGGTTATGAGCTGATTATTCTTTTGCATGTTCTACTCTGTTTGCATTATAAATCTCATTAAGTTTTTACTTTTCTTTAGCATTATAAGTTGCTAACTTTTGGTTAGGCCTTTTGAACTATTTCTCTTGCCTTCGGTAGTAGAGATTGAAACTCATATTAGGTCTTAATTATATACTATTAATTTAGTTTCTATAACATTTTTCATAAGCACTAAGCATTTTTAAGGACAAGTTCAGGTTAGAGTGATCATATTGAGTAGTCAAGAATGGATGAGACTATGAAGCAGTTCCAACAAAGGTTGATAGAGCTTGAAACTGAAGCCGAGCATCTCCTTTTGGCCCGGCATCAGGTGATTCAAAATTAAATAAGACTTTCTGTTTCAGAAAATAGCACTTGCTCATGTTTGTTTGAACTACTATTCTTTGTTTCATTCCTGTGGAAATTTATCAAAAGTAAAAAAGATTATTTAAAGCCTGAATCTCAGGGCTCATTTGTGTTCTTCTCTCAAAACAGATTCTTTGTCTTGTAAGTAAATGAATTTGGGCTGTTTAGAAAGCAAAATGCAAACAAGGTTTAAAGAAAGAATGAAAATTGTTTAACTTAGTTGAGGCTTATATCATTAATTGGCTCGATTGTTTAACTTAGTTGTGGACTTTTCTTCCCTTTAAATTTCCTTAGCTAACAAATGTGCGGCTGTGATATTTGGTAACACATATAGCTTGTTGAAAATGATAAAGAGAGGAATGGAAACAAAGAATCTCTTACTTCTCTAAGGAAGAGAGCTTGGACAACGAAAACTAGTCTTCTGTCTCCTTTTGAGTCCATAATGAAGGATATTGTGAAGCCTGGAACAAGGCCTTTGGTGAAGGAGGTGTGTGCAACTTGTGTCAACCATGATTCAAATGAACGGACATGGATGATGTTCCCAGGAACTGATGTCTTTGCTAGGATCCCATTCCATGCTGCTCATACCATCTTGGAGGCAGGTCTGTTTTCAACTCTCTTTGTTCTTGCTGAATTATGTGTTCGAATTGGTTTTAGTAGTAGCATGTTATTGTCATAAGTCAAATAAGATTGTTCAATTAGGCATGCTGAAGGCTTTGCTGACTAGATGAGTCAAAGAAATAAATAGAATGTAAGAAGTTTGGTCCTTCCATAAACTTCAGCGTGCTTTATAATGATTTTAATGATAAAGTATGGCTCATGTGTATTGTGAAAAGAATTATGTTCCTAGTTTAATCTTTGTATGCATGCATTTTACTGCAAAAATCTCTTTCTATTAAAATCAAGCCACGTTGCTTCTAACTACTTTGATCAGCTGCATGAATTATTTTTGGGAGGCTGATTATAAATTGAAGGCATCATTTCTGTGTGTGTTTTGGTCTGCTTGTAAACAATAATGATCTGTAATTGTCTTGGAAATACAGCAGAAAAGGTTAATAATTTATAAGTAATTACTTATCAAATAATAATAATAAATTGTAAGTATTTAGATTACGTTGAAACAATACCTAAGCAGATGTGTGGACCTCGTTAATGGTTATTCAAGGAATCTGAAGGCTGACATACCATCATCTTTCAAAGCTTGGATGACCTTTATCAAGAACTTAGAGACAAGATGTTGACATGAGCCCAGTGGCAAGCCAGGAACTTTGGGCAGTGGGGTCAATGAAGTATATATATCCACACTACTGGGATTTTTTTAAAGAAATTTGTCTTTTATATATTACTTTCTCTATGGATCCTGCAGTTAAGTGGATACTACAGAAAATTTTTCATCCATCTCAACTATGAACATCATTAAAAGGCAAGATATTAAACAACACATAAATTGAAAAAATCTCAGTAAATAATTTTTTCCCACAACGAATTGTGGTTTCATAGGTTTTGGTTTTCCTTAAAGCTTGACGAAGGTTATAGTCACAAGTAGGAATTCTTTAACATTATAGTATCGTAGCTTGGAGGCAAAATTGTGTTGCTCTTCAATTACGGATAAAGAAACTGAAAATAGGAGATGGTGATATTAATGAATTATAACACAAGATTATTTGCCACAATCTTAGGCTCAATAACTTTGGTGATGCAACCACGGAGGGCAGAACTATTTTCCAAAAAAGAAAATGATTTGCAGAGAAAAATAAATTGTTAAAGATGGAATACTCAATTCTATGGATCAATGTTAAACCATGATTTAAGACATTTCAGTCTCTAAATATTTACTTATCAAAAAAATTATATATCTTTGTGACATGGAGAGAAATCGTCCTTTTTATGTGGCTGTAACTTTTTACTATAGCTTTTATTAACTTTTTTTAGGTCGGTAAACAAAGTTCTTTTTTTTTTCAAAATCTTTACGTCTATGGATATTAAAAATTTGGAGGAGGGGGCCAATTGCTCCCACTCAACTCAGTGTGGCTCAGCCGCTGCATGAACATGTAGATAACTAATTCAACTTTTACTCCTAGATTTTAGTCATCATAGTTGTAATCATGAAAAGTTATGGGTTTTAGGAATTATTATATTTTAGTAGGGTTTTTAGGACATAGTATTTGATTAGAATTTAATTTATTTATTTATAATATTGAAATAGGATTAGGACATAATATTTTATCAGTATTGAATTTCTTTATTTAAAGTGTTGGAGTATGTCTAGGACATCTAAGATCTCTATATAAGATATCCTTATGTTAATTTTTAAGTAGTTTTGAATGAATAAAAATCAAATTATTAATATTGAGTATCATTGATTTTTTTTCAACCTCCAAGATAGCCTGGTTTCCTTCAAAAACCTGATTTCTTCTTCTTTTCTATTTTCTTGTTCTACATCAGTTTGGTACTAGAACCTAAACAAACCCTAGACTCAAATCATCATACATCCACCAAACAAACTGTAGCCCAAATCAGTGAAAAAAATCGTTATGTGTCATGAACAGTGCTGCCACAGTGCGTGAACAGTGCCGTTACTGTGCCACTGCAGTGCCGCTACAGTGCTGTGAACAATGTTTTGCCAATTTTTTTATTTTGCTTTTTTTAGTTTCTTATTTCTGTAAAAAAAAGATAAAAAGGAAAAAAAAATAAAAGAAGCAGAAAAAAGGTTTCCTTTATAGGCTTTATGATGTCGGATAGATAATTAAAGAGAGAAATACATTGATAAAGGGGAGAAGCATGGAGTTTAATCAAAAGAAAATAGACTAAGTAGAAGAACGATAGACAAAGGAGAATAGAACAAGCTGAGAAACAGAGATAGGGAAAGAGATAATCAATTTTTAATTTATAATCCAGTTTTCCTTATAATCTTAATATCAATGCTCTTATATAAGCATCAAACATTATTGAAATAAGAAAGTAAATCAAATCCTAATAACTATTTAATTGCCTAAATCTAATTTTCCTAAAATACATGTCCAAGTATAATATCCCAAAATAATGAATATCCTTTTTCCTATTTTGTATCATTCTCCTCCACTTACAAAAAACTTAACCACGAGTTTTAAAGTGGTGAAGTATCAAAACTTGTGATTCTTGAAGTTGGATGGCAAAGACTTACAATTTTTGAGATGTAGCAGTCTCGGTCTAGCGGAAGAAGGATATCAAGAGGAGTTGTTAAGGAGCCTCAATCCAGTACGGGAGGACAAAATCAATGTAAGGAAGGTCACACGAACAAATCTTGCTATTATCTTGGCTTTGGCCTTGTTCGTTTTGAAGTGACTCAAGAAGTACATCCTCACAGTGAATGGTAGAGTTTTCTTCAATAATTTGTTCGTTCTTTTCAAAGTCTGTGTAGATTGGAGAAACAATTTCAGACTCGTCTTGAATGGAATCAAGATTGGTAAAAGTTTTGGTGAAAACTGCTTCCACTCGTTGTTTCACTTATTTAAAGAGTCGTTGCATCTTGCGAATTTGAGTATTAAGGATAGAATACTCGATCTCCAATTGACATCAATTAGCATAAATACACCCATCATCTAACTCGGTTTTAGCCCAAATAGCATCTTGAGGCCAATAGTATTGCACAAGAACTTGAAATTCCATTGAACTAGAGAAAAAACTAATTTTCTCCACATGGCCAAACGGACCAAAAACTTGATAGAGCAGATCACTGTGACCAGAAGAACCCGACTAAACTCATTCATTCTTTACAAGTGACTCAAAGTGTTTTTTTACAAGCTAATGCTATTATTTTATACAAAAATCAGTAACTACATAAGAGGAAATTAAATAAATAAATAAACCTGATTTTTTTTTCTAAGTGGCTCGGCTCGGCTCAGGTAGTAACTGGCTTGGCTCAGGAACTCGGCTCGAAATAATGGATCGGCTTTGCTCAGTGGCGTGGCTGCCGGCATGTGGGGTGCGCGACTGTTGATCTGGCTTCCTCGTCTGTCGAAACTTCACAGACAGGTAGATCGGAAGATTCCGATTCCAATGGTGCAAGTCTTGTGGCGTGAAAATGCCCCGGGTGAATCGACAGTGGTGGTTATGGAGAGTTTACAGACCTTCATGTGCGAATTTTGGCTGGATTCCGGCGGGAAAATGGCGGGGATGGACAGATCGGCTCTTTCCGATCTCAGTGATGCGTTATGAGGTCGGAACGTTACTGGTTGGAGGAGGAAGCAGCGGACGACGAAGATGGAGGCGACAGTTATTGGGTTCTCATCGCCGAAGGACGGCGGTTCTAATGGTGGTAGTGGTACACAGTGGATGTGGACGGATCTAACCTTTCAATCTTCTATTGTGTTGGTTTTTTTCTATTTGAATCTGATAGGGTTTAAGGAGAGAATTTGTTTTAAAACAGGGGAGGGATTCGACTCTAATACCACTTGATGCCGGACAGATAGGTAGAACAGAAACAAATTGAGAAAATGAAGAAGCATGGAGATTGACCAAGAGAAAATAGACTAGGTAGATGAAAGATAGACAAGGGAGAACATAATAAGTTGAGAAGCAGAGATAGGCAAAGAGATAATCAATTTTCAATTCACAATCTAGTTTGCTTTACAATTTTAATATCAGTGCTCTTATATAGGCACAAAACATTATTTAAATAAGAAAGTAAATCAAATCGTAATAACTTTGTAATTTCTTAAATCTAATTTTCCTAAAATACATGTCCAAGAATAACAGCAAAAAATAATAAATATTCTTTTTCCTATTCTGCATCACTTTATTTCTGTTTCTAATTTATTTAAATAGAAATATGTTGTATATTTTCGACTGTTTCTAATTTATTTAAATTAAAAATATATCGTCTATTTTTCGAGCTTGGTTAACAACTCACTGAAGTTCTGTATAAGCTTACAAGTCCTCATTCGTCGATTGATCAACTCCTTTGTCTTCTTGATCAGACTATACTATACTATGTCTTTCAAAGGTAACACAATAACCTCTTACATTGCTGCAAACTGCACTTTATTTATTGATGGAAGTTTTAGTTGGTGACCAGCTCTTCAGGCATTCACATATTGATGTGAAAATTGTAGTCGCCGCTTGCATTAGTGAGATAACAATAATCGACACCTCTAATGATAATGACCAAATGAATGAGGTTTTTCAGTTGATTGTGTCATCGTTTGAAAATCTAGCTTACAAGTCTAGTCGATCATATATTCAGAAGATCTCAATTCTTGAGATTGTTACCAATGTCAGATCATATGTAGTGATGTTGGATCTTGAATGTGAAGCTCTGATTAATGAGATGTTTCAGCATTTCCTCAAGGCTATATAGGATTATCACCCAGAGAATGTCTTCTTATCTATGGAGACTATTATGACTCTTGTATTAGAAGAAAGTGAAGAAATTTCCCGGAAGTTGCTCTCCACAAGCTTAGCTAGTGTTAAAAAAAGACAATGAGGAAGTTATCACTGTAGCTCATGAGAAAGTTCTTGAAAGCCTTGCTACTAAGCTCAAACCATACCTGATATAAGCAGTAAAATCTTTAGGCATTTCCTTAGATGACTATAGTATAGTAGTTGCTTCTATATGCCAAGAGACATTCGGTATTGTAGAGCAGACTGATGTCACTATTACTGAATGTGTGATTCATGAGAGAAGATCAAAAAGGCACTAGTAGCTGAAGAGGTTGATCAGGAGGTTGTACTAGCCACATTTCCTCCTTCATATGTTGAGCAAGTTCATGAAAAGATTGAAGACATGGGTGAGACAATGGTTAATATGCCGGCTCTTACCATTGATTTTATCCGACTTATTTGGTTTGAAGCACCTCAATAGACGTTCTTAGCCTTTTTTTTTTTCATTTGTTAGAGATCTTATTTTTCAGGAATTTAATGACTATGCTTTATTTTTACAAGCATCACAAATGTTGCAATTTCATCACTTCAAAACTCAAGGTAGAGTTTTTTTTAAGTGGTGGAGAAAGATGGGTTACATAAATAAGAATAGAGATATGAATTTTAATTTAGGGTATGAAGACAAATTTTTAACCATGAATAATTATGGGCTTTTGGAATTATTATATTTTAGTAGGGTTTTTATACCATAATATTTGATTAGAATTTAATTTCTTTATTTACAGTATTAGAATAGGATTAGAACATAGTGTTTGATCAATATTTAATTTCTTTATTTAAAGTGTTACAGTAAGTCTCAGACATCTAAGATCTCTATATAAGATATCTTTATGTTAATTTTCAAGTAGTTTTGAATGAATAAAAATCAAATTATTGATATCGAGTATCATTGATTTCTTCTCAACCTCTTGGTTTCTCTTCCAATCCTCAGGGTAGCTTGGTTTCTTCGTCTTCTCTATTTCCTTGTTCGACATCAGGCTGCCATTCTGTTCAAATTGCTAACCGGTTTTCTCATACTTGACAATGACTTCTAGATCCATGTTGTTGTTACGTTGGCAATCCATGTCCGATGAGTTATAAGCGACCATTTTTACTGTATATATTAGGTGTAATTTGTGACTTCTACTCTCTTTTGTGTTTCATAAGCTTTTGTACACCAATAACCCTGTGTCTTGACTTATGTTTATCTTGGTAGCGAGTTCAATACTTCCACTTGTTGAGATTCAGAACTAGAACAGAAGTGCCTTAATTTCTTATTCTGTGATTGTCAATGAACATATTGTTCTGAGATTCTTGTTCTAGGAATAAACTAGGCAAACTGTATTGAAAAGCTTATTACTTCTTCCAGGATTCCTTAAGGGGCTATTCGAACCAATAGTTTGTCTTCCAACAACTTTCTGAGTTAGCAGAAAGATTACCCCTTTTCTTGATGGAAATTATAGAGCTCTATACGATAGTAATTGCCTCAAGCTGGATGGATTTTGAGGAGGGACGTTAAGGTGGGACATGTATCTTCATGGATTGCTCTTGCCAATGGAAACGCTTATGCTCCAACCTACTTCCTGTCCTTAGCTGAAAAAGTTGACAGAAACACAAACAAAAAGTTCCTCTTCAATAACCTCTTGAACAATCTTCCATTGGATAATCATGCACATCATTCATACCTATCTTTAGCAACCCTAATAGTAAGTAGTATGAGACCTTTGATACCAGATATTTCTATTGCAAGCAATGATGTTCTCCATACTACTTTTCTGATACCAAGTTAACTTCCCTTTCTTATTGTTTAATATTCTCAAATTGTTGTCAGTGATTTAAAATTCTTCATGGTTTTGAAACACATGAAACTCTTACAGTAATTTATCGATTAGTTAAGCTAATTCACTAATCACAAAAGGGGTTTCAGGTTGTTTACCCAATCTTAATTTTTAATTTATACAAAAATCCTTGTTGTATTGACTCAGATTTTTTTTTTTTATAGTAAAGAATTGATCAAAAGTACTGCAAGTGAATTGAGCATTCTGAAGAACTTCTTCAGGATTTAATTCTTATTGTTCTTCTTTTCTTTTGTGTGTGTGTACATATATTTCTTTTGTTAGACAACATTCTTTTCTTCTCAAAATCATATTCTATCAAAAAATTTAGTTATTAAATCAAGTCCTTTTGTTGTGCAGATCAAGCACGACTGGACTATGATGCAAAGAAACTACAAAGCTATGTGAAGGAGAAGTCCTTTTTTATATCAGAAAAAGGTGCCCTTGCTGACAAAATTAGTCCGGGTGTACTCAGATCTATGGTGACGTTAACGGACAAACCAAAGTAAGTTAAGCCCTAAAATAATAATCTACATATCAATAGATCATTTTGTCCTATATTGTGCATTAGCTTCCATGTTCTTCATTTCTTTCCCAAACAATCGTAATCTTCTATTTAGCTACAGGAAATTGATGATGAACTAGGGACAAATTGTCATTTGTTCGTTTGTATATTCATCTTATATTTTTATTCTATTGTATTAAGAGCACCACCTCTTACATGCACTCATTGTTGAGAACAGTTCAAACGCTTGATTAGTCAACTGTGAGAAAAGGTGGAAGTTTATTTTCTTCGCCCTATTTTCTCACTTGGCTGTTCAAGAGAATCGAGACAGCATGCTTCTTCCATGTGAATGTGTTATGAATTTGGTCAATATTATGTCTACTGTTATTGATTTATATAACATGTTTGCTACCTTCGCTTATATAACCATATTCCTGTTGTGAGATTTTGCACTGTTGTTATGTTATGCCCCATATATCTGCAGAATTTGGTCTCTGATTAAAAATACTAGCTTTTGGCTTGTTGGTTTTTGCTATCCTTTTCACCTTTTCACCAGGTTCTTTCCCCCCAATCCATATGAAGTGTCAGAAGAGGTCAGGCTCAGGGACCTTTTTGATTAATAGTTTCACTAGATGTGTGGAAGCTTCGTGGACTGTTTAAGTAGTTGAAGATACCATGTAATAGCCGTCTTCTTGTTTTCATGTCGTCCTCTTCTTCTTTCCTTCTTGCCCCCTTTCTTTCTCTCAGAAGAAAAAAAACAGTCATGTGCCTTTCTAGTGTTAATGTATGAACTCCCTGAATAATTTAGACACCCTTTATGCTCTAGATACTATATAGATAGATAGATTTACCAAGGATTATATCGCTTTCTTAGAAGAATATCTTCATAGTATAGTCAGACTTTAATGATTGGAAGAATGTAGTATTATTATATCTACACATGCATATCCAATCCAAATAAACAGGATTCAAGTTTTATCATCTAAAGGGTAATTAGGTCCAGATGAAATATTATTGCTTTGAAGAATGAATTCATTTTTTTCCAGTGGTTTTGAAATAATATGATTGATTTCAATAGAAATAGAAAACAAAATTTTTTCAAAACCAATTTCAATGATGTTGAATTGTATTTATTATTTTATTATTAACTTCATATCTGCATTGTAGTCAACATGAACTGTAGTTGTCTTAAATTAGGCCTTGAAAATCTGATATCAATTATAGGCATTCAAGATCTTGAATGCGCAACTCCAAATCCTTCAGCTGGTCTTTTATGTTCTCAACAAGCATGCATCAGATTTGCTTGTCTTCTGTTACATGCTCTTCTGTTGAGCATCAGTTTGGAAACTAATAATCACCCAATTGGCTTCAATTTTGTCTTTGAGCCAGAGAAAAGGGACTCAGACTCAGACTCACTGAGAGTTACTGCTTTCACCTCTCTTAACATGCTAACGATGGATAGTATCATGGTCTTTGTTCAATCGAGAGAAAGTGCATTTCTTTTCCTAACCCTTCAAACTACCCAAGGCCTTGTGGATTGCCTTTTTCACCACCTTCCTAGAGGATAAGTATTTCTTAACCCCAGTTTCACCTCCACATCTTCTCCGCATAATTGACTGACATTTGTGTTTGCGGTAAGGCATCCTTAGCAGTGCTACACTTGTCCAAGAGCCTGAGAGAATTATGTAAGCCTCGAAAAATCGTCCATAATGTTTCAATATGCTTGTCTTCAGAGTAGTGCTATACATACCACCATTTTCAACCACCAGAAAGCTGTGTAGTCATTTTTGGAAAGTAGAAGTAATCATGGGTAATTTATGTGTTTTATCACTTTTTCCCTTAATGAAATCTCTGTAGTGTTAGAGGTTGTGCATACTTCACGTGACCAAATCTGTTGAACCCTGGACGAACACGGGATAACTTTTGGGCCATGTACATGAGTTGGGCATGGTTTTTGCTTGGTGGTTTGGGCTTAGGCCTATGAAGAGCCGTAGTTCTGCAGCAGAACAAAATCCTAATTAGACCCTAATTAGGACGTCTTAAGTTGCATATAAATACTCTTTATGTACTGAGCATACAATGTAACAGAGAGATTTGTGAGGTTGATAATAAGAAACTTCTGGCAGGACATAGCCCTATTTTTAGGTGAACCTGGGTAAATTTTGTCTTTTTTTTTTCTTTTAGTTATAATTCATGTGATTGACAGGTCTCGAATCGTTCATTTGGTATCAAAGCATTATGTTTGAAGATTAACAATCAGAGATGTCGATTGGATCATGGATTGAAATCAGAAGTTCAGAGGGAAGAGCTTCGAGTTATGGAAACTAAAGATGAAGGATCTACTCGTGGATAGGGATCTGTGGATGGTGATAGTCGATAAGACACCGAAGAGTACGGCGTCCACGACAGAGGCGTCATCGGTGGTGGTTTCGACATCATCTTCAATGACCTTCACGGAGTGAGAGAAGCTCGATCGGAAGGCACGAAGTCTGATTCGGCTGTGCCTGTCCGATTCTGTCTCGATAAACGTTTTTGGAGAAAAGATTGTGAAAGATCTCTGGAAGAAGCTGGAAAGCCTTTATCAGAGTAAATCTCTTGTAAACAAACTGTTTCTGCGGAAGAAGTTGTATAACCTTCGGATGGCTGAGGGCGATTCTTTCTCTGTTCATCTATATAAGTTCAACACTTTGATAGGTCAGTTATTATCCATTAGTATTGATGTGACGGATGATGATAAGGCTATTACGTTGCTCTATTCACTGTCTGATTCGTGGGATAACTTGATAGTTGCGATTGGTAGTGGTACGACTGATCTGTCTTATGAGAATGTCGTGGCAGCCCTATTGTCTGAGGAGATGAGGCAACAGAGTACAGAAAACTCGTCAAATGAGGCCTTATCTATGAGAGGGCGAACCCATGATAAAGCCTATAAGTGGTCTGGTGATAAACCCAAGTTCAGGGGAAGATCGGAAAGTAAAGATAAATTTGGGTTGAAGTGTTGGAAGTGTAGGAAGCCTGGGCATCTAAAGAAGAAGTGCAGAAGCAAAAGTATGAACCATGAAAAGCGAACATGCGAGATATTAGCTTCGGGTAACAAGAACCAGTATGATGATGATGCTGGTGACTTAAATATGGTATCTTGTTTGGCTCAATCAGATCAGAGTGTTTGAATAATTGACACAAGAGCATCCTTTCACATGACACCTCACAGGGATTGGTTTCGTGAGTATGAAACCTTTGATGGGGGAAACGTTTTATTGGGAGATAACTCTCTGGTGAAAATTATTGGTCATGGGAAGGTAAAGTTGAGGATGAATGATGGACAGTCAGAATACTTTCAGGCATGATGCATATTCCGGGTCTCAGCAGGAACCTAATATCAGTCAGCAAGATGGCAGATGGGGGAGTAAATTTCAGCTGTGACAAAAATTCGTGCAAGATGACTAATAGATCATTAGTAATTGCACGAGGTGTTCGGTATGGTACGTTGTACAAGTTACTGGGAATACAATACAAAGTCAGTGTAATTGAGGTTTTATCTTTGAGAATGCGACTGATGATGAGGCGATGTCCTCTATTTTATGGCATCAGAGGCTTGAGCATATCGGTGAAAAGGAACAATCTAATTTATTGTCAAAGCGGATGGTGAAGGAAGTCCCAGATTACTCAATGAGATTCGGTTTCTATGAGCATTGTCTACATGGCAAGCAGAACCGTGTGAGTTTTAAGTCCGCTGGCACGAGGGCAAAGAGTATTCTGGATTTAATACATAGTGATGTGTTTGGGCCAGTTTCGGTCCAATCTTTTGGAAAATCAAGGTATTATATCTCTTTCATTGATGATTTTTCAAGGTATGCATGGATTTATTTCATTAAAAGTAAAGCTGAAGCATTTGATAAGTTCCGTGAGTTTAAAGCGTTGGTAGAAAATCAGATGGAAAGAAAGATAAAGGTACTGAGAACAAATAATGGAAGGGAATTTTGCTCAGACAAGTTTGAACAATTCTGTGTGGCAAATGGCATTGCAAGACAGAAAAAAACTCCATATACAACTCAACAGAATGGGGTGGCCGAGAGACTCAATCAATCACTCATGGAGAAATCGAGGAGTATGTTGAGTTGTGCAGGCTTGGAGCCGGAGTTTTGGGCAGAGGTTGTAGCTACGACATGTTATCTGAATGTCACCTACATCAGCTTTACATGATCAGACACCGTTTGAGGCATTATTCGGGAAGAAGCCGAGTTTGGCTCATGTTAGAGTGTTTGGATGTGATGCTTATATGCATGTGCCAAAAGAAAAGAGGAACAAACTTGACAGCAAATTAGTGAAGTGCATCTTCATTGGTTATAAGGATGGTGTCAAGGGGTATAAGTTATGGAATCCAGAAAACAATAGTACAGTTTACAACAAAGATGTTGTGTTCAGAGAAACACAAAGGGATGTGGTGGCTGTCTAAGATGCACCGGGACAGCCAAAACAGGTTCAGATTGATCTTAGCCTGGGAGATAAAAAGTGGGAGACTACCCCACAGACTGCACTAGATACTTTAGATACTAAATCAGTTGGGTCTGAGCAAAATATTCATGTTTTGAGGTAGAGGATGAGGATTCAGATGCTGGCTCAGAGGTAGAGACCACACCTGTCAAAAGGAGATCCACACGGGTTAAGAGACCACCCATAAAGTATTCCCCTAGTGCTTACAGTGCATTATATGCTTTAAATATTACTGGTGATAATCCTAGCACAATGAAAGAGGCAAGGACCTCGGAGGAAGCAAATCTGTGGGAGGATGCTATGAAAGAGGAGATGCAGGCACTGGACAAGAATGAAACATGGAGCCTTGTGAAATTACCTAAAGATAGAAAGGCAATTTGGTGCAAATGGATTTTCAAAAAGAAAACAAATGCAGATGGAATGGTAGAAAGTACAAGGCACGTTTGGTTGCAAAGGGGTACTCGCAAATAGAGGGATTGACTATGGTGAGACATTTTCCCCGGTAGCAAAGTTGGCATCTATCAGATGTGTCTTATCCATAGCAGCTGCTTATGATCTAAAGGTTGAGCAACTGGATGTGAAGACAACTTTCCTTCATGGAGACTTAGAGGAGGAAATTTACATGAAACAACCCGAAGGCTTTGTGAGAAAAGGCAAGGAAGAGCTGGTTTGTAAATTGAAGAAGTCTCTATACGGACTAAAGCAGTCACCACGGATGTGGTACCAGAAGTTTGATACATATATCATTCAGCTTGGGTTCACTCGCAACTATGCTGATTACTGTGTCTACGTGAATAAGTTATGGGTTGATTTTGTCATTTTAATCTTGTATGTGGATGATATGCTGTTGATTGGAAATAACAGGAAGATAATTAGCACTGTGAATGCATTGTTGGCAAGGAAGTTTGACATGAAAGACCTAGGGCCAGTAAACTTTATCTTGGGCATGCAGATAAAGAAGGATCGTGAAAATCGAAAACTATGGCTAAGTCAGAAGAAGTATATTGAAGAAGTGTTGAAGAAATTCAACATGCCTGACACCAAGCCAGTAGGGACTCCCATGCCTTTGGGAACCAAGTTATCTGCTGAACAATGTCCGAAAACGGAGGAAGAAGCTGAAGATATGGCGCACGTACCTTATGCTAGTGCAGTTGGAAGCTCGATATACGCCATAGTGTGTACGAGACCAGATATTGCCCAAGCAGTAGGAGTATTTAGTAGATATATGTCTAATCCTGGGAAAGAGTATTGGACTGCAATCAAAAGAGTTCTTAGATATCTTCGTGGCACATCAGAGTTTGCATTATATTATGGAGGTATGTGAAGTAAGAAAAATCTTGATATTGTAAGATTAGTTGATGCTGACTGAGGAGGAGACATTGATAGCGAGAGGTCTACAAGCGGGTATGTGTTCAATCTGTTTGGTGGGGCAGTGAGTTGGATAAGCAAAAGGCAAAGTGTTGTTGCCCTTTCATCTACAGAAGCAGAGTATATGACAATAACTCATGCTAGAAAAGAAGTGGTTTGGCTTGAAAGGTTGTGTGCTGAGCTTGGGTTTAAACAAAAGGTAGTGAAGGTGAAATGTGACAATCAAGGTGCCATCTTATTAGCAAAGAATCATGCATTTCATTCACGGACAAAGCACATTGATATCCAATATCACTTCATCCGGGAAAAGATTGAAGAAAAAGTGATAATCTTGGAGAAAGTCGATACAGTAGTGAACAACGCAGATTTCTTGACTAAAGCAGTTAGTCTAGCAAAGTTTGAGTGGTGCGCTACTGAGATAGGCTTGAAGAAACAGAGTCCTGGGAAGTTTTTCATGTGTGTGAAGTATTTACCAAGTGGGAGATTGTTAGAGTTTGTGCATACTTCACGGGATCAAATCTGTAGAACCCCGGACGAACACGGGGGTCTCGCTCTCCGGTAAGCGGGCTAGGGTTAGGAGGCAGCGCCCCCGAAACTTTTGGACCATGTACATGAGTTTGAACTGGTTTTTTGCTTGACGGTTTGGGCTTCTGCAGCAAAACGGAATCCTAATTATCCCTAATTAAGACGTCTTAAGTTGCATATAAATACTCTTTATGTACTGAGCATACAATGTAACGGAAAGATTTGTGAGGTTGATGATAAGAAACTTCTGGCAGGACATAGCTCTATTCTTGGGTGAACCTGAGTAAATCTTGTCTTCTTTTTTTTTCAATTATAATTTGTGTGATTAATATGTCTCGAATCGTTCATGTAGCGAGTGAGAGTTGAAGCTTATAAGCGAGTGTTGGAGTTGATGGTCCATTTTATTGTTGGATATATCTTTTCCATATTTTTCATGACCTAAAGTTCCCTAGAATAATCAATGGTGTATGTATTGGTTGGCCATTGCCAAGCTAACGAGCATATTGCGGCCTTTTTAAATTCAGATAGTGGGATTGGCTGCAGTATTTTTGCGTGGAAGACTAAGGCACCGAAGCTTGTGAAAAGACTTTCTAAGGAAGCAGCCGCGCTTATGTGTCCTCCTAACAAAGCATGTTTGTTTCTCCAGAACGGATTTAAGGAGTAGTGTAGATTGTTGAACAGCAATATCTTGGGAACTTATTCCAACATGTGTTAGTGTAGAAGGTTGAGAATGATATTGTTATATTAATTTTTGGATTATTTGTGAGTTCTGCAATGTTCATTTAATTTGGCAGTGTGATTGCACAATTATGGTTTCAATGGATTCATTCTGGCGAATCTAAGCTTTCTGGTTTATAAAATTAATAAAAATAATTTTTAAGAAACTGAAATTTACGTTAGTTATACTATTGTTTTACAGCTCAAAATCTTTCAATCAGATTAGTATATATTAGTTATGGTATCAGTCTAGTCTTTCCGTCAATTACGTCAAGAGTTAGCTGAAAATAAGAATAAAATACTCCTGTGAAGCAGATTGGTAATGGATTCTTACACTGAATTTGACAGTGACGGCATCAAATTCATATCTCAAAACCAAAACAAAATAAAATTCATAATGAACATTACATCCCAAACATCAACCAAGGGAAAGAGAAAAACATAATAAAAAACAAAACCAAAGGGCAGACAAAATTAGAAACCTAAATCAAGTGTGAATCCTCTCTTGACAAAATTGGAAACCTTTCTTTAACCTTGGATAAAAAAAAAACTGAATTTAGATCACTCCCCTTCCTCAAAATCATAGCAAAAAATACCAAAATTTATCACTTAGTGGCCGGCTCAACTTTCAGTCTCTGTTTTTCTTTTCTTGGTGAAATCCGTCTCTGTTTTCTCTAAATATGAAACATTTCTCTATGCTTTCTCTTGATTAGATACAAATTTTGATAAAAAAAAATGTTTATTTTGACCACAAGCCGTTGTGGGTAAAACTTGAAAAGTTCAAATTCCATCCATTAAAGATCTTTTTTTTATTGAGCTTGTGCTTGAAGTTTCCATGGACAAACCTTTCGAATAAACCATCTTCTGTTACCAAAACAACTAGAAGACAACAACACCTATGTATTCAAACACAAACCTCCTTGACAAAACAAACAACAATACAAAAAACAAAAGTATTCCTCAAAGATGGCTTCTTTTATTCCCCACAATACTACCAGTGGTCCATGGACCTGATGGAAGTCTTTGCCAAGATGAAGCCCATTAGCCTGGACTATGACGAATGGGGCCGAACCCACCAACATCTATGCAAATGAGGTCAGATTTTAAGGTTTTAGGCCAAATCATGTCAAGATTGATGAGTGAATTTGCATTGACTTTGAATGGAGGTGATCTTGTTAAGGGATTAAAGTAGTTCTGATAAAGGATCAAAGTAGAAGAAGGGCAGCGGGTTTGGTGGTGTTGGTGATGCAATGGTGGTGAGAGAGCAGTGTTGCATTTGCAGAGGTTGATTTGTGGCCATGGATGGGTTTTTTTATGAAAGAAGTGGTGTTTGGTTGCAAAGAAAGTGAGGGAAATTTTTTCTAGTGGGATTAAATTGCTACCCAGGTAGCGGCTACCATGCCAAGGATGGAGAAAGAAAAGAAGAGGAAGAAGTAGAGGAAGAGATCGACGAAACCAGGGAGGTTGAGAATAATTAGGGTTTTTTTTCCTTGGTTTTTTTTTTTTTTTTTTTTTTTTTTTTTTGTGTTTTAGTATTTCATTAGCCTAATTTTTATTTATCAAAATTAATATTTTTAGTAGAGGTGGAAAACGGGTCGGGTCGAGTCAATCGAGTTCGGATCATATTGAATTGCGGGTCGTTTTGGTTATAAGTCACTTCAGGTCTGGTTCGAGTCATTTCAATCTTGATTTGTATCGGGTCTCGGGTCATATCTGGTCGGTTCGGATCATTTTGAGCTTTGGTCGAGTCAGGTTGGGTCAACAAAATAAATATTTATGCTTAATTAAAAAAATATTTTATTTACGTATAAAATGACTAAATGAGTTGCATTGTCAAATCCGTGAAAATTAATTAATAATAATCAATATGTTTGATTTTTTTAATGTAATATGCAATGTTATGGCTCTTACTCCTAAAGTTCAGTCTTAAATTATCTCAAACAACTGGTCCACAAAGTTATTCTCACTAGTAATAATGTCTTATACTAGCTTTTAGAGATTAAATTTCATATAATTATTTCATTCCATTTTATTTTCTCAAGACAATTAAAAATAAAATTTTATTGTGACTTGAAGAAAAATGCAAAACTTACTAATATTCTCATTTTTTATTTGAAGTTAATGAGATTACTCATATTAATAAGATGTTGAATCATGCATGTAAATCAATAATTAATTACGATATAATTTATTTTATTTAACAACTAGTAAATTAACTATTATCCCGGTTTTAGAAAGTAAATTGTTTTTTTATAAAAAAAAATTATATTTTAAAGTCATTTCAGGTCGCGTTGTTTCGAGCTTTTGGGTCGTTTTTGGGTTCGAATCGAATCGAGTTCAGATCATTTTGAATCCAGATCATTTCAGGTTTTGGATCACTCAGGCTAGGGTCGAGTTGGGTTCGGGTAATATTATTTTAATGCATTTTCAAGTCGGGTCAAGTTTGGACCAAATCGTGTCGGGTCAGATTTTGTCACCTCTAATTTTTAGCCATCTTTCAAGGACTTTAAAAGAAATTCGACGAAGGACTAGATTGATACCGTAACTAATATATACTGACCCGATTTAAAGATTTTGAAATCTAAGGACCAAAATAGAAATTGGGTATAAACTGAAAGACTAATTGCATATTAAGCCATTGTTTTACCATTCAAGCTTTTAGATTTTGACAAGGCGAAGAGTTCGGTAATATTACATTATGCACAACTATTCTTGGCCTGTCCCTCTTTTTCTCCTTTTTTTTTTTTTTTTTCTTTTTAAAACTAATTCATGATGTAATTTTCTACCAAGACTAACGTAAGATGGGTAATAAACCAAAAGCGAGGCACAGATTATTTCACTTATGATAACAAAATGTGCTTTTAATAAATCATAAAAATAAATTATCAAATCAAATTTCGCTCAATTAGAAGATAAAAGGTAGGAAAAAAGACTACCTAAAATTTTGTAGTTCATAAATTCAATGAACCTTTTGCTCTTGCGAACCAAAATAAATAAATGATTAAAAATGAAGTATATAAAAACAGTATAGAACAAGGCCACACCGAATCTTTTTTCACCACAACTGGACGACAAAGGATCAGGACCACTCAATGAAATTACTAAAGAAAGCAGAGAAAAGGAGAAGATAACCAGAAACGAAAGAGAGTTAACTACTAATTTACCAAGCACATATAATTGGGATGATTTCTGTGAAGTTTGTCCTTAAATTCTTCTTTTGCTTTGCCCATTCTTCCTCGATATTCTCAGCCAACAAATGGAGCATAATATATTTTATTTCTACACTATTATTGGATTATAAGACTCTGACATCATTAATATTAAACAAATAAACTTAGAATAATAATTAAAAACTTAATGACACAACCTATTAAAAACAAACTCAAAAAGGAAAAAAAAAAGAACAAAAGAAAGCACAAAACCTTAATGAATGCAAGGTTTAACATGTTCACATCGTAATACTATACACTATGTCACTTAGGGGCCCATCAAACACTAACTTGAATCAACTTCTTAGAATCTGAAAGGAACTGCATAATTATCTTAAGCCTTCATGAGTGCGAGGGATTTTATATTCTCACCTTTGGTGCAAGTTGACATTAACCCTAAAATGGATTCCATGTCACAGCTGATGTGATTCAATAGACTTCATGCCATTCCACATTGGTGTGCTATTATATGCCTCTTCTCTTGAGCCTGTTAACAAAATTTTCCAGTCAGCTAATTAGCAATTCATTACTTGAGAAATTAACTAACATATCAAAAGATTATACTATACACTGAATACTTTCTTATGCATAAGAATATTTTTTTCCATAAAATTTGTTCTACTTTGACATTCATTTAAGCATGCAATTTATCATTTAGCATTATGACATTAGAGGAATATACAGATACGTGTTTCCTTATACCTTCCACACCAAAGAAATCACAAACCCATGTGTTCATAATTCCTAATCCACAGTTGTTCAGTGCAAAAGCACCTAACTGTCTCTCCAATCTACTTTTATCTCAAGCTAAACCATTGTTGATTTTCACATTCTAAATACTCAAATCTTCAAATTCAACCATCAACCTACTTTGAACCTCCCCCTCTCTCTCTTGTTAGGTAATTGAAGATTAATGACCTGTCATGGTCAAGTAGGTAGCATACGCAAACCAGAAAAGGTTTTGAGAATCAAATTTCCTTTTTCCCACCTCATGCATATTTATAATGTACCTTTGATGTGAACAGCGACAACAACGGCAGAATTTGCAGACGAAAGCAGAACAAGTTATCAGTAAAATACCTGTTACAAATGCTTGTTATAGAAAAAAAAATTAAATTGTTAATGGATAATATACATTCTTTCACATTAGAATACAATTTAACTATGTCCAAGACTTTTTGTTAATAGATACAAACAGGGATTCAGGGACGGAACCAAAACCATTGCCTTGAGGGGCCAAAGTATCTGCTCAAAATCTTCTTTAATAAGACTAAACTATCTTGAATCAAGTACTTTGCTTTACTTACTAATATAATTTATCATAATTGTTAGGATTTTGGCTCAAATCCCACAAGGACTTTTAATTGGTTTGAAAAAAGTGGTTTCTTATTTTATAGTTGCTTATTCTTGTAGGAATAATTGTAGTTTCCTATTGGATGGTTGTTTGTTCTAATAGGAGGAGAATGAGTAGTCTCCTATGTTTTTTTTTCCATTTGTATTAGGAAAATCTCCTCTATATAAAGGGGTCTTAGAGAAGGTTTGAGATATACTTATAATTCCAGTATACATTGTAAATTAGAGGGGTTCACTACTAGAATTATGATGGGAGCTTTGGGTGTATTGGAGTTTTTGGTTGTCAAGTAGAGAGGACACTTACAACTAGAGTTAGGTTGAGGCTTTGGTTGTATTGGGACTTTTCGTTTGTAAATTAATGAGAGTATAGCAACTTTGCTCTTGCTAAAGTTGTAATGAAAGATTAATAAATTACTGGGGTTTATTGGTGGGTATAGGCAAAAAGATTGTGGAACCACGTTAAATTCTTGTTTTTTGCTCTTTGTTTTTTTGCTTATTTAATTATTGTGATTGTGTTTTTTTGTCTAAAATTTGAGTAGATGAATTTTATAGGTAAAATCCCAAAAATAATGCTAGAATACATCATCAAGTGCCAAGAACCTAATCCAAGAAAAACCCCAAACCTAATTATTTGGATTTGATTCGTTATAATCATTTTGAAACATTTACCTTAAATATATAAGACATCAACTATAAAACCACAAGCCATTAAAACCCAAAATCTTGTTCAAGTAAATAGGAGAATGAAATGTGAGAGTTTGAAAAGTCTACTACCATAACAAAGGACGAAACTCATCCTCTCTCCACAAACAAAAGTTATGCCTATTGAACAATTTCTGGAGAAGGGGAAACCAACTATTACATTTTCAAGTGGCCATCTAAATCTATAAATATATAATAAATAGATTTCTACTAGGGAAGGAACAATTGCAACAACAAAGTTTGAATGGTCAAAAGAGAAGTTCTCTACATATTTCAATAACAAGTAATTAATTCTAAGGCTAAAAGGATAGCGTGGAAACACAATGATAACAGAATTCCACTCATTTAAAATGGAGTCATGTTTAACAGAATGTCAAACAGGACAAGGTTTACCAAAGTAAGGCAGGCGAGGCTGCTAGGTTCACTATAAATACCACAAACCTCATTTGCTTCATGCATTACCACCTTGTCTTCTTTGCCTTCATTGTCTTTGCTTTATTATTAGAACAAAAATGACTCTCTCTCTTCAGTCACATTTGTTCTTTCTTGCAACTTTTCTTCTCATGCAAACTCTGGCAGAGGCTGCAACTTGTAGCAACTGTTTCGTTCATTCTCGAGCAGCTTACAACACAAATTCTGATGAGCATGCAACTGATGGTAAGTGAATTAAGTGAAACTAAAAGAAATAATATAAGGAAAATTTTGATATTGTACAGACAATTAAACATGCATTTTTAATTTGTCTCTTAACTGCAGTTGGTGCATGTGGATTTGGTTCGTTTGGAGCAATAGTTAATGGAGGAGATGTTTCAGCAGTATCTGATCTCTATCGTAATGGTGTTGGTTGTGGTGCTTGCTACCAGGTATCTCCAAAAGAAGAAAAAAGAAAAGAGATTGTAGTTTTCTAATATGATGATGATCATTGCTCAATAGCTACTTTAATGCACGATTCATAAATCATAACAATGCTCCTTTTATTCATATTTTTCATTAATTTTACTTCTCTTGCTAGGTGAGGTGCACCAACAGTTACTATTGCTCAGACAAGGGAGTAACTGTGGTTATAACTGACCAAGGCTCAGGTCACAACACTGACTTTATTCTGAGCAGACAAGCCTTTGGTCGGATGGCTCAAACTATGGATGCAGCAACATCTTTATTAGCCCAAGGGGTGGTTGATATCGAGTATAGACGGTAAGATAATCTATATATAATAATACAAAGGGTCACTTAATTAGAAGCAACTTCAAGGAAGAAAGACTACAAATAAATTTTTTTTTTTGTTGATAAGTGACTACAAATAATTAACCAGTACCATGATACTTTTGTGTTCCAGTTAGAGGAGGTCTTTAAGCCTTTAACAGGGATACTTTAAATGACTTCACTTCTGTAGAAGGAAGTAACATGACATTCAATCAACAATATAAAGAATTAAAGAAGCTTGCATAAAGAAGACATTAATGGAAGCTGTTTCCAAACGTACCTGCAAATATTCCTTAATTTTAGTTAGTATTTGTGAGAAACTAAAGGCATACCACAAAATGATATGGACTAATGGACTCTCTCTCTTTCTCTTCCTGTCCAACAGTGTTTCTTGCAGCTACCCAGGCAAAAATATAACAATTAAGATTGATGAGAACAGCAACTACCCTCATTACTTGGCTTTTGTCATATGGTATCAACAAGGCAAGAAGGATATCACTGCTGTGCAACTATGTGAGGTAGAATGCTTTTCTTCAAAATATTATATTGAGTTTGCTTGTGCTGTGCAAAAAATGGTTTTCAAATTCAGAAAAACGAAAAAAAAAAAAATAATTAGAAAAAACAAAAACAAAAATCTAGAAAGGACTAATCCATCATATCATGCCCTCATGCACCCTCAAGTAAATCTGTCATCCTGTAAATACTATTATAGCTCCTAATGAAATACTATAATGTGTACAGACTCAAAATTTTGTGTGCAAGCTATTAGATCGCAGTTATGGAGCACTATGGACAACTACCTCACCCCCAAGTGGACCATTGTCTTTGAGGATGTTATTCAGTGATGATGATGGAGATGAGTCATGGGTTGTTCCTGTTAACAACATTCCCCAAGACTGGAAAGCTGGAGAAACATATGACACAGGAGTTCAAGTGAACTTATAGTCATATGCACCAGATTTACTGTTTGTTTTCTGTAGTTATAGCACAAAAATAAGTCCCTGTTGTTGTTTAGAAATTGTTCTTTCATTATGTACTGTTTTATTTATTAATTATATTTCTTTGGAGAAGGTGTAGGTTTTCAATTTTCATCCATAAATGTAATCATTGTATTGTTGACTAATAAAATTCTAAGGCTTGTAATAGATATTTGAACTTCCTTGATTGGAGCAGTCCTATTAGACAGAATAAGGTTTAATAAATGTTTGCTTACATGTAAACAATATTGCTAACTACAGTTTAGAAAAGGACGCTGTTTGTTCCTTTAGGCACACTTGTCAAATTATAAAGTTTTTTTATTCCCCGTCCTTAGACGTCATTGTGGCACTCTTAGTCACAACATAGAAGTGTTACTGTTCCAAATTTTGAATCTTTGATAGGGCAACACATTTATTGAGCCCTATATGCATTCATGGTGAATACTGAGCAGGGAAAAGAATGTTTGAAAATATTGTTATGAATTTTATTTAAGTTTCAAAGTCACTGTGCCCCTTTCATTAGTGTTTAATCTAATACCTATAAGGGGAAGCCTCCTCAGTCTTATGGTGATTGAGACTGATACTATCCAGTTTAACAAATTAAAATACTTAACGAAAGCTAAACAAAAATCAGATTAATGTAAACAGGTTTATCTGGAGCAGTACCAGTTCATCCTAATTAGCAACTGCCATAATGTCAAGCAGATATTTTCGCTTAAAACCTTACTTATCACACAAGCAAATTGGATCTGACATCAAAATTCCAACAGTATGAAGAGTAGACCGTAGACTTTTTGAAGATCCTGTTTCTAATTATTAAAGTATCCTATAGATGCCTAAAACTTTCCTCACTATTGACAAGAATAGCAATATACCTCCAAGAAGCATCAAACTTCTTGTAATATATTGAGAAGATCAACAACATCCCTGGTATTGTCAAACTATTTCTAGTGTCAAATTGAGAGGAAACATTTACATGTTAACTATGAAGCAAACATGAATATGAACCAAGTAAGAAGGAGAGGAAAAAGTTACGGAAGGTTGTTGAAAACAACAAAACAAACTCTTTATTACTATAAGAATTCCAATTTTGTTTGGAAAACTACAAAGAGTTACCGCAGAGCGACATCTCCATGCATAATGACCTCAACTCAAATAAGTGCTGCAAATTGGGGAAGATCCAGGATGAAAAATATTGTTAAATTTTAATATTAAATGCAACAAGCCAAACCAATGCACCACTATCATTGATCACTGGGTCGGTTTATCAACAGAAAACGTGAAACAAGAATATGTGGATTAAGCACACCTTTTCAACTGTAAATTATCACAGTGCACAATTTCAACAAGTAACAGCTTGATATACTGACCTTAATCCATCATGATGTCCTATCTCAGGCAGTCCAACTGTATGTCTAGACACCATTGCAGAGTCCTTTCCCACCATGGTCTTTCCAAGATAACTCTATTAGAACTTAAATTCTTTGACTGGCTGTGAGAAGTTCACTTTGAAACAACCTCTTCAGAAATTTACTTGTCCGCTTGAGAAACAGGCCTTCATAGAATTTTCTTTTTTCAAAATAATTTCATCCTTACTGAAATCTTGAACCTTAGTAAGATCAAGACAAGGTAATTTCAGCTGAGAACCCATGTCACTCAACATTGAGTGAAACATTCTTCTCCTATGGCATGAACCATTTTCCACAAAAGAATCTGATGCTAACACTCAAACATGAACCAAACTGGACCCTATTGCTTTCTGTAACGCCTTTTCCTTCAACATCCTTCTCAAATTTTCCATGTCATCCCATTTCCCTTCTGCAGCATATACGTTTGACAACACCAACAACAGCATCCAATATCCCTTGGTTTTAACTCAATTAAAAGCTTGGTTACAATCTCTCCAAGCTCAGAATTTGAGTGGGTCAGACAAGCAGAAGGAAGTGCTCCTCCACAAGGCAACTCCTCCATCCATATTCTGACTCTTTCATCGAAACCAGCACGACCAAGGAGATCAACCATGCAACCATAGTGATCCACTTTTGGTTCAAATTTGTGAACTCAAAGCATTAGATCAAGTACCACCAACCCTCTATAACCATTCTTCCATGTGTTGTGTAGATAAAGGGCAAATAGAAGTACCATCGTTTGGCACTGGACCTCTTTCTTCCATCTCCAGGAACATCTCTAAGTTTTTCACTCCATGCCCATGCATTCCATACCCCATGATCATAGAATTTCATGACACAGCTCTTTTCTCACGCATCTCATGGAAACATCTCTTGCCAAATCCATAGACCCATATTTTGCATACATTGCCAATAGAGCAGTTGAAATTAACATATCAGGTCTATTTTTAACATAAGAATGAACCCATTTGCCTGTATCAAGCCTCTCTAAATTTTGCGCAGGCAGTCAAGAACCTCACTATAGATACCTCATTTGGCCAACCCTCTTCTCCTTCCACATACTCTCAGACAGTCTCAAACACTTGATCCTTACCCAACACCTAAAGAGCCAAAAGAGTAGTCTAACTCCAGCCAACGGAACATTTCAATCCTCGTATGCTCATAAATGGCATATTATCAAACAAACCTCATGTTTCCTCCAGATTCCCTATCCCATATACCCCGTAATAATAGAATTCCAACTAAAAGCATTCCTTTCAGGCATCCCATCAAAAAGTTCACGCGTAACACTAACTTTCCGTTCTCATATGCCCGTCAATCATCAAATTTCAAGTTTCAAACTCACCAGATCCAACACGGACCAACCATCGAACACCTCATGCGCATCCCAAATCCTACCACAAAAAGAGTACGTTATCAAAGAGTTCCTACTTCCTAGCAAGCTAATAATACCAGAACTGAAGTTTCAAAACCCAGGCATGAGCCTTTTTCTCTTTCTTTACTGGCGCGTTCTCCACAATCCTTCCGAATAAAGGAAAACTATAATGGTTAAGACTTAATTAAGAGCAAAGCATCTAACCACCATGTTTCTATAATAAAATCTAAAAGCACCAAAAGGGTCATTAAAGTTAACAAAGCACCACAAATGGTAATTATATAGGAAATCATCAGGTTTGGAATGAAAAACAAAGCAGCATCAGAAACTGAGAGTGTTGAAGGATGCCAAAGGGGATGAGTTGGCCATGGATTTGGATTGAATTCTCCAATACCGATGCATGATTCTAGCCTGTGCAAGATTGGGTTGTTAAGGTTCAAAATGGGTAGTCCTTGGTGATCCGTGAATGTGGTGCGTTCGGGTAGGGGATCATCAAGTCTGACTTTTGGTGGGGGTTTAGATAGTTTTTTAACCGTTAGAGATTTGGCGGGAAGGATCATGTGATTTCACAAGTGGTCCTTCTCTTGATTATGGTCCCACGGTCCATTATTCATTTAATTAAAATTTAAAATTTTTAATTAATAAAATATTTAAAATATTTTTTTATAAATTTTATAAACATTCAAAATTTGTATTTTATGATTTTAAGTTAATAATATATATATTTTTTAAAAATTAAATTTAAATTTGCTTAATCCAATTTGGAACATATGTAGATTTATTTGGATTGCTAAAATTAATTACATCGTCCGTAAAATCACCTTATTAACTCGTGTCATATTTTTCTAAACTAATTAATTAAAGAAAAACTTTTAGATAGATTTCGTCAAACATATAGACTATAAATTTAATCTAATAATTTAAGATAACAAAAGTGAAACTTAGCAAAGATAAGTGGGGTCATGGTCTCCACAAAGTTTTTATTTTTTTAAAAATATTATATTAGGTTTTACGGATTTCGATGGCCTATTGCCGGATGTGAGTGCCTCTCCGGTGTCAAATCCTTTGCCTCCTCTCCCTAATAATCTTTCCTCTAATCCTCTAATCCCGTAATCCCTAACGTTGTCCCTATATCCTCTTCACCAAAGTCTTTCGCTGCGATGGTGAATGGATCTTCTTCTTCCTTCAAGCAAACTAAATCTCTTTCACCAGAACTGTTAATAGTCAATAGACCAACTTCAAAGGTTAATGGTGAGCGTACTTTTCTTTTATCGTCTATTGAAATGGACAAAGCTAATGCTTCTTTTGCTACAACCCTTGTGGTAAAATTTTATGATGGAAGGCTTTCTATTGATGCCATCAGTAAACAAACAAATTCTTCTTTGTGTCTTGACAAGCCAGCCACTGTTGGGGCTAATGATGTACGTCATGTCATGGTGCATCTGCAAGCGTCTACGAATTTAATTAAAACGTGGACTCACGACAATCATGTTATTAATAATCAGTTGTTTCATTTATTTAGATGGACTCCTGCTTTTCATCCAAAGATTGAATCATCTTTTGCACTAGTTTGGATATGATTACAGCATTTGCCTTTGCCTTATTTTCTTACGTCAATTTTGAAAGGAATGCTAATCGTTTTGCTAGATTCCTTCGTACGGATGAACGCACATTATCCCTTGAACACCCTAATTTTGCTAAAGCATGCATTGAGATTGACTTAACTCAACCTTTACCTAAAAGGGTTTGAGTGGGAACTAACAAGGAAAATGGCTTATGGGAGAAAATTCTTTATCTTCGTGTCGCAAAGCCAATTCTAATACGCCAACAGAGGCTGTTACGGCAAAGGCCCCAGTAGAGAATAAAGTTCATAGTAACCAGCAAATGGCACAACCGTTTGTGGTTGATATATATGCAACTAGAAAGTAACTAGAGCAATTGGCTACGAAGGGTGAGGAGGTTAGGAAGCCAAAGTTGAATAAAAATAAAGGAGTGGAGGACCAATTCTTGCGGGATGCACATCAAATTCTAAATGAGCCAAATCAGTCTGATACACCTACTTCTCAAAAGGATTCTTTAGTTGATCCCAGGAATGATGTTCATCTTTCTGAAGTGAATGACTTTACTCTCTCTCTTTGAGAGAAAAGGCCCATAATGTTCCTATATCTACCTCTACTAGCTCACCTGTTGTGCATTGCTTCAAAGTCCAGGGAGGTTTGTCTTTTTTAAGTCCCTAGTTCGAACAATCTTTATTATGGCTCTTCTCCTCCTATAATTCAAGCTTCGGATAATACCATATGATGAGAATGCAAAATGACATATTTCCCCCCTTAATGTTTAGTCTTTTATACTTATTTTGTGCCTAAATATACTAATTATTCTTATATTTTGATTTAGGATGCAAATGGAGGCATAAAGTGCAAAACGACGCTAATTGGGCGATTTTGGATAGTTTTGATATCGCTTCGTAATCTGGGCATAACTCTCTCATCCGAGCTCCGATTGAGATGATTCAAGTTACGGAACACCAAGAAAAAGCTATACAACTTTCATGTTTTGAGTTTTGAGAGATACTGGCTGAATCAAGGTCGAAACTGGGCTTGGAGTTGCTGCACCTGCACTGTTGACATTCTAGAACGTCCCTTAGCCTGTAATTCTAATATGTTGATTTGATGCGACTTATTTTCCGAAGTTTTGAGATTTTTTGAACGAAAATTCATGCTGAAAACACCAGTTTCCTAGTTATATAATGACTTTATTTTATTTTTAATATTTTCCTTAAATTAGTCAGATTTGGATATTGTTATTTTAGGATAATATTTAGAATATTTTTATAAGACCTTTTATGCTTCTAATACTGAAAATAACATGTATAAGAGGGGAGAAATCATCAGACTTCAGGGATGCCTCTCTCTCCCCTCTTCTCTGATCTTCTCCTTCGAGTTTTCATCATGGCCCTGCGTGGCTAAACTTTTATAATTGGTCGAAGGAAACGGAAGCTTCGAAATCAATAAAACTGTGAAATCTAATCTATTTTTATTGTTCAATTTATGCTTTGAGTATCGGATGTTCTTCTGTCCTATTTTCATTATTGTCTCGTTTAATTACTAGGAGGCCTGCTAGTTTATTATTCGTTGCAATCTACTACTAGGTTAGATATCAAATCCGTAATTGTTTGATCCCTCTAATTTGTGAAGCAACTAAAATTTAATGATTTGCTGCGTCAGAAATTATT